>CM051506.1:1500084-1530571 GCA_028031935.1 Paedocypris micromegethes
CTGCGAGATTCGAAGCGCGCAGACAAACGTGGGATATTTAGTGAGGAGCGCGGCCTCATTGAAATATTAATGCACGGAAAAGAAACACGCACCTCTTTTTGATGTGACTTGCGATGCACCTTCGATGTTTTTAACATTTTTGTATTCATACTCTGCTAAACTGTGGGTTAAATTTCAGTGAACACGATATACAACTACAACAAGCAATGTTAAACTACCAAACAGAGTAAAATAAACTACCAAACAGACAACAGTGAACAGAGAGAAGAGCGATACACACCTTGTCTTCACAAAAGCTAAACGCCACTGTCACTTGCAGCGGCGCGGGTGCAAATGTATAAAATCAGATTAGAGCCAAAAACATCAACTGTAAATTTATATTTGTTTGATCTAGATTGAGATGCTAACTGCAATGACCAAGTCCACCCCCACCCCACCGCACAACTCATCAACATCACAAGTTGCCTTGCCTCGACTTGACACTTACTCATTGATCTATTAACACTAGTCTATTACCATTGATTTAATTTGAGAACTAATCTGATTCCTCTACAACAGGTTCCTCCCTCATACACCATGTCTGCAGTCACAGGGGATGGCTCCCGTGTGAGGGGGGAGTGTGGCCCATCTCGGCTCGTTGTGTGCGCTCTTCTTCTGTTTTCGCCATGGAGCTGTCAGTCGCGGTGGGACAAGGGAGCAGGCACCGGGTCTCATTATGCTCCGCCCTCACTGGCGCAGTATCCGCCCATATCCAAACTGCTCCAGGGGCTGAGCATCGCTGTGGTGTTGGTGGGCAACTCCAGTGAGGTGGTTCTGGCCGGTGGACGGGAGCGAGACGAGTTCAGGCGGGGTCCACTAGCGCCCAGCGTGGAGTTGCTCACCATGAATGAGACCGACCCCAAGAGCATCATCAAGAGCATCTGTGACCTGATGACTGAGCGCTGGCTGCAGGGCGTAGTGTTTGGAGACGACACTGACCAGGAGGCCATTGCCCAGATCCTCGACTTCATCTCTGCACAGACGCACATTCCCATCCTCGGTGTCAAAGGAGGATCATCCATGATAATGGCTGCCAAGGTACCGGCTTACAAGAAAAAAATGTGTTAGTCATATTTATTTGAGAGGGAGAGAGAGCCTCTCTTACTATTTGTTGTTTCTGCTCTCTGATTCAAAGAGATCATGAGAGACAGTGAGAGAGAGAGAGAGAGAGAGAGAGAGAGAGAGAGAGAGAGAGAGAGAGAGA
Organism: Paedocypris micromegethes; assembly: GCA_028031935.1. Lineage (NCBI taxonomy): Eukaryota > Metazoa > Chordata > Actinopteri > Cypriniformes > Paedocypris > Paedocypris micromegethes. Next base: position 1,501,328 of record CM051506.1, read on the forward strand.
GAGAGAGAGAGAGAGAGAGGTGTCTATATAATATAAGAGGACATAGCTAAAGCAAGTTGGGGACTCTGCCTTTAGTTGATGGTTGGTAAGTTTAAAACAGATTTAATCTTTAGATTAGAGTAGTTTGACATTTGGAACCAAAGGAACCAATTTATTTAAAACCATATAATTAAGATTATGTGTACACATTTTCCATAATTTGATAATAAAATAATAAGTTTGCCTAAACCATGTACTGTATTTAAACTCAAAACTCCGGGGTGCTTATTATTTGCACATTTCAAATATGTACGTAAATATAAGCATGCTTATTTCCTATTGTCAAGTCAGGAGTAATAGCAAATAAATGGAAACGCTTCGTCTTTAGAAATAAAAACTGTTTCTATTACATGGAGGAGCATAACTGATTTGCTACTGATTTACACATTGAAAAGTGTCATCAACATGGGTTTTTCATGGGCATTGATAGAAACTAGCACTGCTTTTTAGCGCACCATCATGATAGAGATTAGTGTGAGCATGAACGATAGATTTTTCTTTACCATCAGACATTTTAGACGGTTGACAAACATTTGTCTGCTGGAAAGCTCCTGTTAAAACACAAAATAACACTGAAGAAACGTGAAACAGAAACACATGAAACTGCGAATCGCCACACTATTTATTACCTAATATCCATGTAAAACAACATTGGAGAGAAATATGGAGGAGGAACATAGCACGTTACAGGTTTTATTCACCTTGTTTTGACACTTGTTCTTTCATTGAGCATGAGATGTATCGAGCTTGTGGATTTTAGCAACACGCTCCAAACTCTTCTTTTAAATTGGCACAACAAAAAACAACAATCTGCCTCGGTTTTCCGATTGCAAAAGCAAGGATTGTAGCACCTCCCGCTGGCGTCTTGTGAACTTGTGGAATTCATTCAGTTTTTCTGTAATTTGCTTAGGCAGTTTTAGCATGCCTCAAAATACTTTTTAGGTTATGCCTTGATACATGGCAATTCAAAAGAATAGTTTTGAGTGTGATGGTAAAAACCACATGTTCAGAAAAGAATAATAAATAGTGTGACAATTTAACATTTTTTTCAATCACTGTAAATAATGAAACATTGTTTTTCATCATTGCATGTGGTGTGGTGGGGCACAAGTTTTAAAATGGGATAAAAATCAGTTCTGCTCCTCAACGTCATGACAATGAGTGGAGTCGTCACAATGTAGTAACGGTTAATATTTCTAAAAATTAACTTTTCAAGTTATTTGAATTGCTAATTAAAATAAAAGGCACACTTATATTTACGTGCATATATAAAATATGCAAATATAAGAACCCTTCAAATTTTTGAGCTTCTAAAATTGGAAAAAGAGGTGTTTATATTCACGTAGAGAAAAAATTGGGAGAGAGAAAGAAAGTGACAGAGGAACAGTGCGAGAGAGAGATGGAGAGAGGGGTGGGCAATGTGAGAGGGAGAGAGATTGAGAGAGACAGAGAGTCTCGGTGTCGAAAAAAGGGAGAAGTAATCATTGAAGAGAGTCGTCCATTAGCACAGGCAGAACATCTGAAATCTTTCACTTCTTTCTTCGTCTCTCTCTCTCACTGACTGAAAAAGTGTTGAATGTTCAAGTTCAAGTTCTGAGCATTTGTAAGGTGCTTTTCACAGTTTTAACTGTCTCAAAGCGCATGTGTGAATATGTAAGATAATTGTTGCTTTTTATTCATTTGATCGTCTGGTTGTTGGTGTTAAGTAAATGGCTGTGATTATCACTAAGACTATGACAAGACAAAGACAAAGACTTTGTCTGAAGAATGTGTGAGCTGAAGAGACTGATCTGACATGTCTCTCTATATTACAGCAGCACAGTGTCAGGGTGCAAGAAGAAGTGGAGAGTGTGTGGTTGGAGAATCTGCTCTGGGTTCTGGATATGATCCATAGTTTCTAAAAAAGAAAAAAAATGACCTTCAGTGCAGAGAAGGAGAAAGAGAGAATATGTCACCTGTGGGTCTCTCTCTCTCTCTCTTTCTCTCTCTCTTTCTCGCTCTCTCTCTTCATGTTGGTGGCCTGGTTTAGATAAAGTGACAGAGCATCATGTGTGTTTCCTTTTTAAATCTCAGAGAACTAGGACAAATATTTAGGACTCCCCTCCTTCTCTCTCTCTCTCTCTCTCTCTCTCTCTCTCTCTCTCTCTCTCTCCTCTCTCTTTCTCTCTCTCTGTCTTTTCTTGCCTTTTCACCCCTGTTCTTCCCTTTTCTCTAACAGAGAGAGTGTGAGAGAATAGAAAGAGAGAGAAATTAACAGCTGAATGAGAGAGGAAGATGAGCTTAGACAAGTACCAAATATTATTTGGCAAGTGGCCACGGTTGGTCAAACACACACATACACAGACAAACACACGCATGCACCAGCACACACACACACACACACACACACACACACACACACACACACACACACACACACACACACCACACACACACACACACACACTCTCTCTCTCTCTTTTTCTTTCTAACACACTAGTGAAAGGAGTGTGTCCTTGAACTTTTTTACACTAACAACTGTATGGTCACATACATCTATAACATCATGGTCAAGTTGGCTAATGATCCAGCAGTCACAGGAGTAATATCCAACTTAAGACCCCAAAGCTCAGTGGTGCGGGGACAGAACACAACCCATCTCACCAGTGCAGAGTCAGCGATGTAGAAGACATGGCCAAGAAAGAGATGAATGAAGCAGTCCTGGTAATTCTACTTCAGACTGGCTGCACAACTGTCTTGCTTTGCTGGAAGGAGTAAGACTCCAGCAGAAAATGGAAAAGTCGTCAAGAAATATGAAGAAATCTGGATGATCATCAGAAACTGAATGCCTGTGATACCGACAGTCTCGCAGTCTCACTTGGCTATATGGCGGATTCTGTCCACGAGCTCTAAACAAGTAACAGTGACTCCTCCATTTTTCCCCATCTCCCTCTCACCAAAGGTTCCCTTCGTTCCTCCCCTCACAATACTTGCCTGGAACCTAGATTTGTATGTGGCTGCTGTATTGTTCTTCCTATTATGTATTTTATAGTATTAGTCAGACAGTATTTTGTACAATGTGTATACTTGTATGTATTCTTAATGCATGGTAGAGCACCGGAGAGGCTTTCGCCTCACAAAGGAGAACCAAATCACTAGTTCTGTGTGTGTGTGTATGTGTGTGAGTGACCTTTGCATGCTCACTCTTTGTGTTTCTTCTGGGCTTGAGCCACAGTCCAAAAACATGAACGCAAAAAATCTGGAGACTCTAAATCAGTGGTTCTTAACCTTCTCTGTACGTACTGAACCCCGCCAATATCAAATTTGCTTTCACCAAACTCTCCCTAATTAGATAAAAAAAATTGGCAAACACACTCCCTGAAGATGCGATGCCTCAGAGCACTATTTAGCACAGTTCACGCATTCCACTACAATTTTACTACTTTGGACATTTTTGTGCCAGTGCGTGCCAGTGCGAAATACAATTTTTTCACAACATGGCCTTCCCAACAAACTGCAGAAACCATGACGAAAGATTGTTGTCTTTGTAGAAGTCATCCACAAGTTTCTTTACATCGGAACACAATATTAAGAAAGAAGTCACACGACGTCCCAGTTACAATTTGACGACTGGTTGCACCAAATTTCCAGCAGCACAGGCAGTGATGTTGCATTTCACCTGAATGCAAATGATGGACAATCGGGGCAAGTCGTCACAAATCATATGAGTTGGGTGTGTGTCTTTATGTCCGCCGAACCCCTGAGACTGACTCACCGAATCCCTGGGGTTAAGGATCTAGGTTAAGAACCACTGCTCTAAATTTTCTGTAGGCGTGAGTGATTGTCTGAATGTTTGTGGGGATTGTTTGTTAATTTATCATATTCCAGTAAAATCTTTCTTTGAAAAGCTGGAGGTGGGGAAGGGGATCAGAGGAGAGATCTGAGCAGCACTGCTCAAGTTACCAACGTGGTCCTGATTGGAAGTGGGAAAATGGTTTGTTGGATGAATGGAGGTTCCTAAACTAATGTATATTTTTGCACTGTGACTTCAGTAGAGTGTTCTGTGTTGTTCTGTCTCCAGCATGTTCCAAAGATCTCACCCAGCGCCACTCCAGTTTCAGAGTGTGGCACTACAGACAATTTGACCCAATGTTATGTTCCGTTATGGGGAGAAAGATGTAAAAATCTTTCTGCCTCTTTCTTTTTTTGTCAATGTTTTTTTTTTATTATTATTTTGTACATTGACGCTGTTTCCTCGTTTCTAACTCACTCTATCATTTTCCTTTCTTTCTTGCTCTCCCTAGGATGATAACTCCATGTTCTTTCAGTTCGGGCCATCGATTGAACAGCAGGCCACAGTGATGTTGAATATCATGGAGGAGTATGACTGGTACATCTTCTCCATTGTCACCACATATTATCCTGGATACCAAGACTTTGTGACAAAGGTGTGAGTTTCCACTGTTAACAATGACCTTGCAAAATATTCACAAGAACTAAACTCTAACAGAAACTTTCAAAGTGTCTCTCTTTGCCAGATTCGCAGCACAATTGAGAACAGTTTCGTAGGATGGGAGCTTGAGGAGGTTCTGCTGCTGGACATGTCAGTGGATGATGGAGACGCCAAGATCCAGAACCAGCTGAAGAAGCTGCAGAGCCCCGTAATTCTGCTGTACTGCACCAAGGATGAGGCTAACTTCATTTTCCAGGTGGCACATTCTGTGGGTCTGACAGGCTATGGCTTCACCTGGATTGTACCATCTCTGGTTGCGGGGGACGCCGATCACATTCCTGCAGAGTTTCCTACAGGTGATGACTCTCACTCCTGTCTCACTTTTCTGACTACATCTTTTTCATTCTTACAGTCTTTTGCTCAACTTAAAAGCTCTTTTGTGACCTGATAAACCCTGTCCCTGGCCATATTTCATGGAAGCATGTTTCACTATACACAATCTATTTCTTGTTCTAACAAGAATCATATTCCACTAAACGATTACAGACGTACCCAAACTTAACTTACTGGTGGAAGTTGAAGCTGTTGCCCAAGTGTAGCAGGTTTGATTTCAGGTCCAGTGGGTTTTACAACTGGGTGTTTTTGTGTGTGTCACGTCACTGTGTGTAACTTCACTGGATGGTTAAATGCAGAGCACAATTTGCATACGGTCCCAAGTGGTCCAAATAACAATCCCCCTGATCATGTCTCACCTTTGCCCTGACATCCTTGCTTGCTCATCTAAACATCTAAACTCCTCTAGCTCAAAATGATTATGTCTCACCATTTGTCCAGCCCTTGTAACACTTGCCCTAATTGTCTCTTGCTCATCCTTGAGCTCAGACCAGCTTTATCATACTCATCTTGACTGTTTTTTTGAACACTGATCTCAGATCTCTCATGGCATTAGGTACTCTTTCTTGTTCCAACTAATCACCTCTCTTCTGCTGAAGTGTCTCATTTTTCTGACATTTCAAATTAAATGACCCTATCTCCCCTTCCTTGATCATGTCTTTACTCTTGACGGGAGTACCTGACTGGTTTCATGTGAACTGAATTATCCGAATTATCTCCTGACTAACCCTCACTTGCCCTGACTGTCTCACCTACAGTCTCCCGTACTAAAATGGGTTTCTTTTTTTCTCAGGTATGATCTCTGTGTCATATGACGAGTGGGATTATGGTCTGGAGGCACGGGTGCGGGATGGTGTGGCTGTCATTGCCTCTGCGACAGTCTCCATGATGATTGATCGTGGCCCTCACACACTGATGAAGTCTGAGTGTCATGGGGCCCTGGACAAAAAGAGCCCCATCACTGGGAACACTAATGCAGTTCTCAGGTGTTCAGAATACACACTGATATACCATTCCTACAAAGACTCAGTGATTGACATACGTCACAGTGTGACCCTCAACTTGAGTGCTTCTTACATGTCTTCTGTGTGTGTGTGCAGTTATTTGATGAACGTGACATTCGAGGGCAGAAATCTCTCATTCAGTGAGGATGGTTATCAGATGCACCCAAAACTAGTGATCATCCTTCTGGACAAGAACAGAGAATGGGACAGAGTAAGTGTCTGTGTGCAGGGTCCACCAGATAAAGTATCTTCTTCTCATCTCATACTCATTATGATAAGTTTGTGTGTGTGTCCCTCTGTATTTGTGTGTTTGTTTGCAGGTGTTTAAATGTGTATGATATTGTGTGTGTGTACGTAAATGTGTCCATCTGTGTGTGTGTTTGTGCACAGGTGGGGAAGTGGGAAAATGGGTCTCTGCAGATGAAGTATCATGTATGGCCGCGGCTGGAGTTGTTCTCTGAGAGCCGTGAGGACGATCACCTTTCTATTGTCACTCTGGAGGAAGCACCATTTGTCATTGTGGAGGACGTGGATCCATTGAGTGGAACCTGCATGAGGAACACAGTTCCTTGCCGGAAACAACTCAAACCATTGTAAACACAGACGCACAACACCTCACACATCTACACAACAAGTTCACTTATTTACAACACACACACACACACACACACACACACACACACACTAAAGATTTTAGATTTTAAAATGAAAGATTAGCAAATAATAATGATTAGCTGCAGCAAATGCAGGTTAATACACAGAAACGACAACTCACTAAATTATAGAAACTAGCTTTCAGGTTCTCGTTCTGCAGGGCTGGAAGAGAAGGCTACCGCACACATGCAAATGATCTTTTTTAGCACAATCTGGAATGACCCTTTGAAATCCATCTACAACTGATTTTAAATACATTGACCTGTATGCAGCACAAAAATTTCACCAGCATAAGCCAAAAAATGTCTAAAATGTCATTTGGAATTTGGAATGTCCTCTTAATAGTGGTGTGATGTTTGGAGGAAGTGATTCAGAGCTTTCTTCCCTCTAAGATAAAAATGGAAGTGAGATAATTCCTGGATGTAATGGTGTCCAAGTTTTATCTCAGACTTTTAATATAATTAAACCCATTAAAAGGTCAGAAAGGGCAGAATCCAGTAGTAAGGACTGGTGCCTGGTAACATCCTCAAAGAAATGTGTTAACAAGTGTTCTCGTTACATTCTATAAAGCCTTTAACTTAATCAGCAATGTCTGGTACGGCATGCTTCAGCGCAAATGATTGAATTGAGTCTGAGGTATGAAAAAAACAAATCTTTTGAGTGTAAAGCTGTTGTTGAGTAAAGTGAGCGTTCAAAAGCTGACCAACACGACTTAATTCGAAATTATGTTTGACCTGGACAATTCATCAAAAAGGATGTTTCAACCACAAAGGATTTTACCTACGGTTGTCCAACCAAAGGATTCTTTGACCCTAGGACAAATCAACTCATTTAAGTTGTGATGAGTACTCATTTACTCTGTGGTGAAGAAGAGATGTTCATCGTCATACCGATTGAATGCTGGGAGCCGATTGTGAGAACAAAGTCCCCCACCAGTCAAAACATCATTGGTCAAACCGGACAGGGTCGAATGCTCCATGCGGTCAGCCCAGAGTCTGACCGCATTTGTGGACACTGGCTTCAGTAATAGAATTTATGCATCATCTTTCAACATCATCGTCCGAATCCCTGTCACCCATCCCTAAAAATATTTGATTTAAAAAAGAATATTCTGTCATTTTAGTTGTGATGCCTGTACCTGTTCTGCTGAACGTTATGTTTGTACACAAGCCACAATTTGTCCTCTACCACCTGATAATTTGGGGAGAAGAGAAGCTAGTGCTCTGCTCTCGCTGTGCTCTAGGGGTGACAACATCCGGTGCTTACTTTAAGAGACACTCATAGAAAGAGGCTGTGTACATGCTATGTGCATCATCGAACAGGTCATCTAGCTGCAGGGCATCATCTCACAATAGACTCTGCGACACAACTTATTGTCATATTATCATGTGATCACAGTGGATACAAATGTCATCTTGTTACTCTGGCAGTGGAGCGGGAGGCAGAGATGCAGAGCCAGTCTATAGTGACGAAACAATTAATGACAATAAATAACACTAAACTGCAAGCAAAGGGAACATAAGAGTGTGCAGTGGTTGACAGACAGAGACTGGGAAACAGGTGACGACTTAAACACACTAATAAATTAGGAGAAACGTGAAACCAATAGAACATGAATGACTGAAAACAGGGATTATATAACCCTATATATAATTGACTATATATAATTAATAATTAAATATATAATTGACTTATAAATGCAAAAAACACACACAAGATTCTCACATCAACAAAACACCAAAGCTTTGTATTTTTTCCTAATTTAGCTTTGAACAAACTCAGTCTTTTTGTCTAATTTTTGCATTCTTTGTCTTTCTTTTTGTCTCTCTATCAGGAACAGGACAGGGGAGTCCATCTACATTAAACGCTGCTGTAAAGGTTTCTGCATTGATATCTTGAAGAAAATTGCTAAGACAGTGAAATTCACTTACGATCTTTATCTGGTGACCAATGGGAAACATGGCAAGAAGGTGAATGGAACCTGGAATGGCATGGTGGGAGAGGTACTAAGGCACAACACGTGTCAATACACTATAACCATGACGTGAATTTGTCCAGAAGTGAAGAGGGGATTCTAGCAGAATAGTGCTCAGTGTTTAACTCATCTGCAAAAGTATGAAGAAAATCGCACCAGGCCGTACGTTATACAGCTAAGCCTTCACTAGTGGACAAACTTATACACTCACTTATAGTTATAAATACCATCTTAACATACAAAAATACCAGATAAAGAGACGCTGCCTCATATAGGAGACTCTGTAGTCACTAAAATTCTTTATTAACATACAAATCAGGGTAAAGAAGTCTCAGACTACTGCAGCTACTTCGCCTTTGACTTTACACATATTAAAACTTCCCGGAGCAGCGTTACAAGATCAGTTTAAGTTCAGTTTATGTGCAGTTTAAGCGCTTTTCCTAGTTACAGACCGTCTCAAAGCACAAGAACTTCATCTCTCTTTAAAAGCAAATATCACGTCCTAGCCACAAACAGTGGATGGTTTTGGAGTGAGAGCCTGTCACGCATCAAGCCCCAGAAATGAGATCTGTTGTACCGGAGTCAGCTTGGTCTTATAGAGCTCTTCTGCCGAACTACATGCTTGAGCACATCATCGCAGTTCATCAGGATTCATACTCGTTGTGCCTTGCACGACTTGCACAATTGGGACTCCATCTTTAAAAAGATGTGTCCACCGTTTTGAAAGCTTTATTAGGAAACTACTTGTTAACTTTTCGAAGGAGCAGAAGCCAGTGGGAATATTGCAGATACCCAGCTGTCATATATCATCAAGGATTGAAGAGCAATCATGCTACCATATTAAAAGTGACTGTTTGCAAATATTTGCAGCCATTGGATTTCATTTTGTTGATGCTTTTGAAGAGTAGAAGAATAGTGAATATGATAACTCTGTTCCCACTGTCAGTTCACTGACTTATCTCGTGACGTCTTGTGACACTGGGAGCTATGTGAAGGGAACTATGTGAAAGGATAGGGATCTATGAAAGGAAACTATGTGCGCACAGCTTTTAGGATCAAGATGGCAGACAGAGGCGGGGCTCTGGTCAGTAGCTGAACTAAAATATCCTAGATTAATCTCTAAATTAATGTCTGATCATATCAAACAAGCTTTGCGATTAGGTAATACTTGAGACTGAAATAACTTCTAAACAAATTCAGCATTAAACAATGTCCACAACTGTCAAGATTTCTACTGGGGAGCTTTTTAAAAATAACTTTTTTATAAAGCTACCCTGGCGGCTTCATTCCATGTTAGCGCGTTTCGTTTGATAACTTCACACAGGCACACAGGCGCGAAGCCCAGTCTATGCCTCACAAGGGGCTTTGGCTTTTGTGTTGTTGTTTATAGTTTTGTTTTTGATTCTGATTATGACATTAACTTTGTCTTTGACTTGACATTGATTAGGGACAATTTTGCTTTGTTGAAAGCTGTCAAAAGCACGACACCAACAGGATCAAGCCTGCTCGGCTTTTTGAGTATGCACATACAAGTTCTTATATCAAATCCCAGATAACACCGAATTATAAGAGAAGTTTTAGAGAAATAAAACAACAAATCAATGACAAGAGTCTCTGTGTGTGATAAGCAGAAATGCTCTGGAGTGTGAGTTATTGTACAACGTTGTGACCAACCCGTTGAAAACTCCACCACTACCCTCTAGTAGAACACCACCTCTAATAGATCGACTACAAGTAAACCTTAAAGTATTTTAAACACTTTGTTTTGTGCTATTTGTTAAATTAAAATTGAGCAACGTAAAAATAAGCATTGTAAAGAAACTGCGTTGATTCTGATTAAATGATTCTGTAAATGAATCTGAAAAAAGTTATCACACACATCGGAAAAGCGCTCTCAGCTGCTGGCAAACACGCGTCATCACTTCTGCTGACAAACATGCGTGTGCGCCGTGTCCATCTTTAATTGTGAATGATTGGACCGTTTTACTGGTTTCCCCGTTTTCCCCGTTTTCCGAATATTCCTGATTTCTTGGTCCCTTTTCCTGATTTTAGCATTGAAGATCATTGCTAATGCTGATAAATACCTGTTTAATGACAGCGTTTGACTAAAAGAGGGTGTATACTGTAGTTTGTTGATCTGTATTTCCCTCTGTAAACAGCTGAGACATACACTCAGAATTACGAGCATTTACAATCATTTTCATAGATTTCACATCAGAACGCTGGCAATTTGTGAATCATTTTTTCTCATCTCATCAAATTTTGCCCCAATAAAGCATCTTTTTTGATCCATTAAAGCGGCGCAAATTTGCATTGTGAGATAAAAATTGTATTGGCAGTTTAGGATTTGCCCTACTAAAACAGCTGCCCCGTTTAACTGTTGGCCCAATGATTTGGTGGCCCAATTAGTCAACTGTATATATATATGTTAATGCATGCGATTCATTTTAAATGCCTATATAATCAAGTTTTTTTTTTACGCGCAATAATTGCAGTTGCAGTTTTTTCACATCCTGTGGTTAATAATAATAATATGATAATAAAAGTCTCAAAGCGCACAAAACCGTGTTAACTGTGTGTGTGTGTGTGGTGTGTAGGTTGTGTTGAAGAATGCTCACATGGCCGTTGGTTCTTTGACCATCAATGAAGAGAGGTCAGAGGTCATCGATTTCTCTGTGCCCTTCATTGAGACGGGAATCAGTGTGATGGTTTCACGCAGCAATGGAACTGTCTCACCATCTGCTTTTCTAGGTGAGATTCACTTACACTTTCTCTCTCTCTCTCTCTCTCTCTCTCTCTCTCTCTCTCTCTCTCTCTCTCTCTCTCTTTCTCAATTAGAGCCCTTTAGTGCTGACGTGTGGGTGATGATGTTCGTGATGCTCTTGCTGGTTTCAGCAGTTGCCGTGTTTGTCTTCGAGTATTTCAGTCCAGTAGGTTACAACCGTTGTCTGGCAGACGGCCGAGGTGAGATTCTCTTCACACAGTCAGAGAACGAGTGATTGAGGAGTTGGAAAAATTCAGAAAAAGTGAAAGAGATGACAGAGATTAAGAACAAGGGAGAAAGTGAGACACATGAAATGAAAGGCAGAACAAAATGTTTTAGCTCTAGAGAATGTGTGTCAGTAGAGGTCAGAGCAAAGTGCAAGCATTTACAGGCTTACAAAAGAAAATGAACCAAGTAAAATAATAATAAATGAGTAAAATGTGCGTTGCGCGCATCAGTGCAGAAAACTGTGTATTAAACCGGGTCTTGTTTACCTTTTCCTCTATGTCCGGCATATCTCCCTTCTTTATTAGCAAAGAGCACCGTGATTTCAGTTTTACAAAATATTGTACACGTGATACTTTTGTTCTATCTACGGATTTATCTGGCAAGGTTTTAAAGTGAAACTCTATCTAAAAGTCCATTCATTGCATGAAAAAGAAAACGGAAGTGGGAAAAAAATATTAATGGCGTGACTAAAATTTGACGCAAATTAACAAATTAAATTAATCTCATGCGTTGATGACTTTGATATCACTAAAAAAAAACTTCAGTTTAACTTGAGAGAGAGAGAGAGACAGAGAGAGAAACAGAGAGAGAGCCACAGAGAGCGGGGAGAGAGAGAGGAGAAAGGGAGAGACAGAGAGACAGACGCACAGAAAGGGGAGAGAGAGAGAGAGAGAGGAGAGACAGAGATAGGGAAAGAAAGAGGGAGAAAGACAGAGATGGAGAGAGAAACAGACAGACAGAGATAGAGTACAGGCGTTGTATCCTAAACATATGTGTTGCTCTCAAACATGCTTCCAAGTTGTGGTAATTTGGCTTTATTGTTATATTAAAATATAGCATTTGGTGTGTGTGTGTGTGTGTGTGTGTGTGTGTGTGTGTGTGTGTGTGTGTGTGTGTGTGTGTGAATGAAAGAGAGAGATTTTGTGTTTGAGAGTAAGTGTGTTTTGATGTGTTTCTCAGAGGCCGGTGGTCCGTCTTTCACGGTGGGGAAGGCGATCTGGCTGCTCTGGGGTTTGGTGTTTAATAATTCAGTTCCAGTGCAGAACCCCAGAGGAACCACTAGTAAGATCATGGTGTCAGTCTGGGCCTTTTTTGCCGTAATTTTTCTGGCCAGTTACACTGCGAACCTGGCAGCCTTTATGATCCAGGAAGAGTATGTGGACCAGGTGTCAGGCCTCAGCGACAAGAAGGTCAGAGACTTTCGCTTGCACATCACAAATCAGCATCTCTCTCTGTCTTCTCTCAATAGAAGAGCGGCAGCAGAGCCCCTTTCTCTCACTATCTCCCTCTCTCAGTGACAATTTCTCGCTCTCTGCCTCTTTGTCATCATCTCATATTCTCTTTTTCTCTTAAAATCTAAAATCTTTCAGTATTTTTCTCTACCCTTTTGGTTTGTCCTTATATTTCTCCTCTCTCTTCCCACAGTTTCAAAGACCCAATGACTATAAGCCTCCTTTTCGTTTTGGGACAGTGCCAAATGGCAGCACTGAGAGAAACATCCGGAACAACTACAGAGAGATGCATTCATACATGGTGAAGTTCCACCAAAAAAACGTGAACGAGGCTCTTTACAGTCTGAAAAACGGGTCAGTTTTTCTCTGACTTTCTTTTTATTGTTCCTTGAATGCTATTATAATACTATATACAGTGATACCCCGACTTGCAAAATTAATCTGTACCGAGTCGTTTAGTCGGTGAAAAATGTAGTTGCATTTTACATTAGGTGTATTCCATAATAAATTCGTGCCAGACTTTGTAAATTTGAACAAACGTTTTTTATTAATGATAAAATATTGGTAATAAATGTAACAAAACATGTTACATAACAGCTGCTTACTTTGCCTTTTGGCAGGTGTTTATAAAAGTACAGTATATGATACAGCAGAGGATCTTAGCGACGTCTAAGGATCTTTGTCTCAAAGCGCATGTGTGACAATGTAAAAAACAGAAGATTGTTGCATATTATTAATTTGTTTGTTGGTGTTAATGGCTATGACTATGACCAGTGAGCAAGCACATATGCGACAGTGGCAACAGGAAAGACCATTTCTCTCTTATTTTATATTTTGAAACCAAGGTCTCTGTGAACGAACTAGTGAAAAAAATAGTGTTTTTGTTGTTTTTTGATCATGAAGATTAAACAACTGTTTTACTGGTCTGGACTCTGTTATCTCTGCATGCTAGCAGTAAGAAAAAGCGGACGTTGAAAATATTTTCAACATAATTTCAAGGTCCGAAAGGAGCGAGTCTTTTTCTTTTTCTACAAAAACAACAAAAACACTCTTCTCGGCGAAGCATTTTATTATCTAGGACTGTCGTAAGTCAGGGTACCATATTATACCATATCATCGGCAGCACGGTGGCGCAGTGGGTAGCGCTGTCACCTCACAGCAAGAAGATTCCGATTGTGACTCGAGGTGTGAGTTCGAGGCCGGCCGGGGCCTTTCTGTGTGAAGTTTGCACGTTCTCCCCGTGCTTGCGTGGGTTTCCTCCGGGTGCTATTCCATTCCATTGTCCAGGCAAAAGGATGGTGTGCATGGTGTTCCTCATTGTAAGAGGCGCTTTGAGAAGACTTGTAAAGCGCCGTTCAAATAAAAACCGAAAGCATTATTATTATATAGAACTTTTACACACGTAATCTGTTTCTCTTTCCCTCCCTCTGTCATTTTCAGTAAGTTGGACGCGTTCATATATGACGCTGCAGTGCTGAACTATATGGCTGGGCGAGACGAAGGCTGTAAACTTGTCACCATTGGCTCTGGTAAAGTCTTCGCCTCAACAGGCTATGGCATTGCCATTCAGAAAGACTCTGGCTGGAAGAGACAAGTTGACCTTGCCATTCTGCAGCTTTTTGGAGACGGTACTAACACACACACACACACACACACACACACACACACACACACACACACGTACTTAACAGTATCTGGATTCATGTGTGTGTTTGTGTGGCAGGTGAAATGGAGGAGCTGGAATCTCTGTGGCTAACAGGAATTTGTCACCATGAGAAGAATGAGGTGATGAGCAGTCAGCTGGATGTGGACAACATGGCTGGTGTGTTTTACATGCTTGGCGCCGCCATGGCTCTGTCACTCATCACCTTCATTGCAGAGCATGTTTTCTACTGGCACTTGCGTTTCTGTTTTATGGGTGTGTGTTCTGGCACACCTGGCTTCACCTTCACAATCAGCAGGGTAAATTCAACACTACTAAAGAGCACTAACAGGCTGAGATACATGCTTACCTTCTCTTTCTTTCATTTCTCTCAGGAGATTTACAGCTGCATTCATGGGGTTGAGATAGAAGAAAAGAGTTCTGCTCTGGACTCACCCTCTGCCACTATCAACAACACACATTCTAACATCTTGCACCTGCTGCGCACTGCCAAAAACATGGCGTCTCTTTCTGGTGTCAATGGCTCACCACACAGTGCAATAGATTTCATTCGCAGAGAGTCATCTGCGTATGACATCGGCGAGCGCCGCCGCAGCCTGGCTGGACACTCGGACTACAGAGGCCCGTATCCACCTGATGACATGTTCAGTGACTACATCAGTGAGGTGGAGCGAACTTTCGGCAGCGTTCATCTAAAAGACAGCAACCTGTACCAGGAACATTACCCACTCATTCATGGAGGCTCAGATCCAATGCTACCCTGCAGCCCAGGCTCAAGCTGCTCATTAGAGAATGGCATGTTTGAATGCGAGAGTCTTGGGGGTGGCGTGCCCCCCGTGTTCAGCACCCAGCCCTGCTCTGCACTGACTTACAGAAATATGAGCAAGTTTGACCTGCAGCAGAACCAGGGTAAGAAGCAGGGTCTGGTGGACCTCTACGGAAAGTTCTCTTTCAAAGGTTCAGGACATGTAACGGGTCAAAGGATGCAGGGCAAGAACGATGGAAATAGCTGCTCTGACCTGTCTGACATCTCCACTCACACAGTAACCTACGGTAACTTGGAGGGCAGCGCTCAAAAACGAAAGCGCTATCGTGATAGTCTAAAAAAGCGTCCGGCATCAGCAAAATCTCGTCGTGAGCTTGATGAAATGGCGCAGGGGCATTATCGGCGGCGGCAGCATCACAGCCATCACGGTCGGCACATACATCACTTAGCCTCACCCCCATCTGATCACAAGAGGGAAGCAGTGGAATCCCCATTCTTGCTTCAAGACAAAGAGAGTATGCGAGACTTCTACCTTGATCAGTTCCGTCCCAAAGAAGGTGTTCCGCAGTGGGAGCATGTGGATCTGACCGATGCCCCCAACAGTGGTGGGGGTAACTGCACCAGCCTGGTGTCTCTTGATGATTTCCTGAAGAGCGTACCCAAAAGGAGTGGTGAGAATGAGTGGGAGTGTCGTGGCTGCCGGGCTGGGAGTCAGCAGACCACCGTGTGTGGTAGCGGACGTCCCACCTCAGCCACGTGCATGCGCTGCGAATCCTGCAGGAAGTCATGTGACCTGTATGACATAAGAGAAGACAGCAGCCAGCTTGGCAGCAGGGCCCAGACACCGGCTCAGCGCCGCAGGGCCTTTAGTGGAAGACCCCTTCGCAGACAGCACTCTTACGAGACCTTCACAGAGTTTCAGAGAGAGGTCGGGAGAGGTCCAAGCGCTTCTCTGGGGTTCAGCCCAGAAAAAATACTCCCCCCACCACGCAGTGTCAGCCTAAAGGTGAGGGAACACTGGCTTGACCCCTCTGACGCCTGTGCTCACCTATTTGAATGTCCAAGAGGTTCAGAGCCGGACTCTGTTTTCTATGGAGGCTCGGACAGGGTGCAGTGTCCAGGGTCTGTGTTTGACATGAAAGAGCAGGGTCTGATGGAGGGAGCAGCAATGTCACAGTCCCTTTACCCAGACCGCTCTGGGCACAACCCTTTTATTCCCATTTTTGGAGATGACCAGTGTCTCTTGCACGGAGCAAAGTCCCACTGCACCAGCAAGCAGCCGCAGGGCCTCACTAGCATTGCCTCTTTTTTGCCCAGCTCCAGCCTGATGCCACACTTCTCTGCGGACCTCTGCCTCCCAAACAACCACACCAGCAAGATCACCCTTGGGCCCCCGAGACAATTTGCTGGAAGCAATGGACACATGTACGAAAAGTTGTCCAGTATTGAGTCAGATGTGTGAGAAACAAACTGCCACACAGACAATCTGAACCTGAGAAAAGTGAATGTCATTTCTTGTGAAGTTGGTTTACAGCAGCTCCATCTGCCACAATGTATGAATGTGTGTGTTTCCATGGTAACAGTATTTGCTCCCCACAGCACAAATCTCCGGCTGATTTCTGTTACTGTCTCACTGCCACGGTGCAGCAGGTGATCGAGCGCCGCTGCAGCCAATTGCATTTGTACAAATTGTGTAAATACGTATGTTTCTCTTTGAATAAGACGTTCTTTACTAAGCTTTTACAATGACAACTTGGTAAATTACTCAATAATACCACAATTTATGCAAAGTGAGGTTATTATTCCTGAGTAGTGATACTTATATAAGATGCTTCTTTTTTTAATTTACTCATTTATTTTACTAGTTTACAGCTGCTGCTATAGTACAAATACAAAGCACGGCCATAAGCACACAAAACAAATACTCAACACATGTACATGAGACAAATACCCACATGCTATCACACTAACGCACGCACATACACACATTCACAAATTCTCTCTCTAAGTGAAGTTGTTGTGTTGTTGGAGGAAGTCTATAGATGTAGTTCTGCAGTATTAAATAGCACCAATTCACTAGTTAATTCATTAAAGCTAGGTTTAGTTAATATAGGATCATCATATGTTTGTAAGGCTGCATTGTTATTTACCCCAGTTTCCTATGACTTTGCCGTGGCGCTACAATGCTGTTCCCATGGTAACTGCCGAGTGAATAAAACAGTTGTAAAGACTGTACATAATACATTGATAAGATTCATTTCCATCATGATTTTGTACCAGACAGAACGGCGAGTGTTTTACTGATCCGATCCTTTCACATGATGAACAATAAACACTGTTTTGTTGCACTGCTCTCTCTTTGGTTACTCACTTCTTAAGTAAAATTAATCACTTTGTCACTATGGCCACCAGGGACCATTTTGAAACTGTGCTCTACATTTAACCATGCAGTGAATTCACACACACACACACCGAGATTCAAACCAGCAATGACTTGGACTTCAAGACCACAATTGCCACAACTCTATTTTCTCCGACCTTGCAATTTGACTGGTCAGCTGGCCAGCCTCTTTGTCCCTTTACTACCAGTTTAACTGGTGAGTTCAAGCATTTTGTTTTAACAATTGCTGATTAAGTTTTAAATTGTTATTTTGAATTTTAAAACATGATACTTTACTAGATAATATTGTCCACCTTTATTGGCTGCTTGAAAAGCTTTAACAATCTGACAATGTTAACACACTTTGTGAAAATAAATTTGCATACAATTATGTAAAACCAACTTATTAGCGACCACACAAATAGCAACAAATTTTTAGGGGCGACACATTTCTAAATCCCTATACATTTACAAATCCTGTAATTTTCCCAAGTTTCATAACGTAGACCTCATACCAGACATTAAAATTGTGGTTGTCCACTTGAAAAAGACTGGATTCAAATTTATTTTTGTAATTCTATAGTCTTTTTGTAGATGTGGATCCTCAGCAAAGCAGAAACAACACACATATGAACCTGTCAGTTCAAGGAAGTTGGACAGATAATTAGGAGTCAGAATGTGAAGAGGTTTAAAGATGATGGGGAGGATTCTGTAGTCAGTGTGGCGTTATGAGGAGACAGTGACACCCGGGTAATGATTTGGGCAGTAGAGTTGTGAAACAATTGCAATCAAACCCAAAAGTTATTTTGATGTCAGTTATTATAGTTCTAGGTGGGATGAGACAAGTGCATGAACCATTCTCATGGTTCTTAAATTAGATTAGATTGACTTTATTAATCTCACAGGGGGATATTTCTTTGTTTTTACAGCAGCAAGCAAAGGAAAATAGCGACAAAGACAGTAAATGTAGATGAAATACCAACAGAAAAATTAGACTACAACAGTGAAACAAAATTTCAAAAATGAAAAAAGAATGAAAAACTACAATAAATAAACGGTGCAAAAATACAACAGTAGTAGTGCAATCAACAGCGGGTAATGCAGGCAATCGATTTGCAGTGTTCCGCAGCAGAGCAGTTCCTGTACCAGGATGTGACACAGTTGGTTAGGATGTTCTCTACTGTGCAGCAGAAGAAGTTCACTAGAATAGCCACAGAGAGATGGTTTTTCTTGAGAGCTTTCTTTTCTTGAGAGCCTTTTCTTGAGTAGACCAGGACAGGTCCTTCAAGATGTGGGAACCTAGGAGTTTGATGTGACAGACCCCACAACATGTTACCGTGGATGGGATCATGTGAGCCTTTCTTCTTCTTCCTGAAGTCCCCAATGAGCTCCTTGGTCTTGTTGGTGTTCAGAAAGAGATTATTGTGTGTGCACATGGTGGGTAGATGCTGGACCTCCTCCCTGTAGGTAATCTCATCGTTGTTTAGGATGAGACCAATCAATGTAGTGTCGTCTGCAAACTTAATGTAGGTGTTAGATCCATGCATGGGCATGCATTCGTGTGTGAAGAGGAAGTAGAGGAAAGAGCTCAGCAAACAGCCCTGAGGTTCACCAGTGTTGAGCGTGGAACAGATGTGGTCTGACTTAACATGCTGGGGTCTGCTGGTCAAAAAGTCCATGATTGTTGCCGGTTTCAAATCACCCCTATGACTGGTAGTTCTAAACATTACGGTGTTAAAATTCCACAAAACCTCATCACATTTAACATTTGATTGCAATGGTTAAGTGAGAGTGGACACTTTGATAAGTCTCTTAGGCAACGTAGTGGGCAATTTCAGTGTACAAGTGTACTGAGATTTCTAGATTAGATAATTTAAAGCTTCGTAAATTATCTTAAACCTGCGCCTGTAATTTTACATATCATCGAGCCAACTTACAGCCAATCAAAAAGTGTGACGTCATCATTAGAAGCTGATAGGTACCCCGTTTTAGTACCTACATCGGGTGTCACTACAATCAGGGGGGTACAGTATGAACCATAACATAAATTAGGACATGAAAAAAAAATCTAAACAAAAAAAAAACTATTATTTACCTAAATTAGTTATTTAAGACACTCACACATGCTCAATGCACCCTGAAAAACTCACAATAACTGGACGACTCAAATATCATAGTGTGTTTAAAATTATACTGTACTTTTTGTACTGTTTGCACTAAAACAAAGGAGAAACTTGGGTCCTTTTACTTTTTTTTTTTCTTTACATTTGACTGTTTTTGCTCGTCTGTTCCGTCATGAGATTAGATCAGTCATATGAGGCCCATGGACCAAAATGAGTTTGACACCCCTTTCCTATGCCTTTCAAAAGACACCACTGAGACACCAAGCCCACAGCCTGTGCATCCAGCCTACATCCGTTTAGCAGATTCTCATTCAGAAAATATTTACACATGCACAAGAGACAGGGGGGGGGGTGCACCTCCCCCTCAACCATTTCACAAACATGTGACCATCTGTTACTTAGCAACGGTGCGCTGAGGTTAGGCGATGACATCACGCGCAAGCCTAGACCCGGAGCACATTTCTTAGTAAATGAGTGGCATTCATATAGAGCGAGCGTTTCCATGGCAACACGGTGTAGCAGCAATGATGCTCTCACATTGAGTGTAGGCTGGATGCTAATTTGACAGTGAGGTTGTTGCAGTGTGGCCATGTATTCAGTCGTGGTTAAACAGTGACACCTGCAGGCAAACCGAAAACATCAGCGAGTGTGTATCTGTTGTGACATTCGTATTTTTGAGTGTAAATCTTTGACTGTTTTTAAAATTCTCCTGGTCAGATGTGAGGTGTGAGGTCAGATAAGAAGAAAATCAAACGATTCCAATACCAACATTTTTTCCACATATTTCTATTAATTTAATTTCACTTCTCTTCATTTCATATTTTATTTGGCAATAGGGTGAATGTATAAACGCACATAATAATATAAGAGAACACTTGTTATCTAGGAAAGATGTGGTTATTCGACGAAAGTAAATATAAGTAAACAAATCAATTTAAATTTAAATAAAAAACCCTTATTATAATGGGGAGGGGAAAAGTGTTACTCAGCCCAGATAATGAAATCCATCTGTATACGCTGCACAGTGGAGCTTTTTACCACAGGCACCTCGATTCCTTTCAGGAAGGATGGCAGTTCAAGTTCAGTGCATTTGTAGGGCGCTTTACAACTGTCTCAAAGCGCATGTGTGAAAATGTAAAAAAGATTGATGCATTTTATTCATTTGTTCATTTGTGTTAAGCTGATGACTATGATTATGAGCAAGCATATATGTGATAGTGTCGTCAAAAAAGCAAGCATATATGCGAAAGAGGTCGTGATAGTATCTCTGCGTTTCAGTCTGTCGGTCACATGTTTATGAATATATTCTTTTTGTTCCACATATGGTAAGTTATTGTTTAATTAGTCGCATGAGTTTGTAGTGTTGACCCACATTAAGGCGCTATAAGGGCACGTGAATAAGAACATGGTGTCAGTGAACAGCTGTGAGCTGGGGCCACTTTATCACATCCTGTTTAAAAGGCTGATCATCATTGATACAGCATCGTTATTCAAATTGTTTTTGATCCTTAAGATTAAGCAAGTCTTTTTCTTTCTTCCTAGCATGCAGGAAGATAGACGAGAGTGAGACACGGTGCGTGTAAAAATCAAAGTAGGGCTGCAGCTAATTATTTGCATCAATTAATATATTATAATCGACATATTTTTCAGCGATTATTTGTTCAAAAAAATTAAATAAACATGCTATTTGGTTTTTAATTAACACAGTATTTTATTTTAAACACAAAAGCAATATGAAATGTTGGGGCATAAACACACACATAGACAAACACCCTGTAAAGTGCATTTCAATTCAGCCAGCAACAAAGAGACCTAAATAAAAACTAAAGCTTAGCTTCTAACAAAACCACCCAGTATGTTTCAATATCACTTACAAAAACAAATTGTATGACATTGTATGATGTGGCTCTTTGCAGTAACACGTAAAGAGCCGTTCACGTTCACATGGTTTCCAATTCACAAATAGCGTCCAGTACTTTCAGCAGCCCACAGCTGACTAAATATTTCCAAAGCAAAAAACACCTACTGTAGTTGACGCCACAGGGGTCCATCTCAGAAAGCGAGTCGCTGAGTGTTCTGCACCTTTTACAGACAAAAGTGTTGGGTTTGCGGCCATGAAAAGCGTGTGACCGTTTTACTGCACGGTCAACACGTTTTTATGATACATTTTCTCGAAGTTTTGTTTGCATTCTTCCATAATTAACAAAAAAAAAAAAACCCAAAGATGCTGGACGTGAGTGGGCTTCAACCTCGTCCCGTGGGCACAATCACATGTTAGTCCAGGACCTGAGAGCTGCTCTTAGCGTGACAGGAGATAATCAGGAGTCTCCATTCAAGACGACTGAGCATTTATCAGAGCGTCAAGATTTAGAAAGAACATCACGCTTCAGATTTAACGAGGCACAAAAGTTTTTAATGAAGAAAAACAGGTTTCTGTTGACTGGCAAGTTACATTCAGCATGTGTGTGTGTGTGTGTGTGTGTGTGTGTGTGTGTGTGTGTGTGTGTTTTTGATTTGAGAAGCTCTTGTGATTTTTACACACGCACAGAGTAAACACACCAGTGACTCAACACTGTTTTTCCCTCAACACAGTAAGCGCACAGGTTGGTTCAGCGGACGAGATGCACTTGAGAAGTGCGGCAGATTGACAGAGAAGTGAAAGATCATCATCTGCTGTTGGTTTTCAAGTGTGCCCAGTCGGCCTCGCTCTCACAGCGCTGGGTCTTGCCAAAGAAGCTCTTGATCCAGCGCTTGGCTTCCATCTTCACTGTAGGAGATAAGGAGGAAATCAGAAAGGGGATGGGGCAGGGTTATGTACTGTAATGTGGTTGGACTCACCTCGGCCTCGATTTGCAGGCTTGTTCTCAGTGAGAAGATGGGACAAGAAGCGAGCAAAGGATTTGAACAGCTCCTGCGGACAGTGTGACAGTGTAGGTGTGATTCATGCTGGACGTTCTTGAACATTCTACAGAAGCTCACCTTGTTTGCAAACCTGCCCTTTTTGTAGAAGGGGTCCAGGCAGTGGACCACAATGTCAGCGGCCTCCTTCAGCGTCACCGGCTTTGGCAAAATCCCACTGACGTCTCCGTTCATCGTGTCAAACCTCGTCTCCTTCACCACAGGGTCAAAGGTCACTCTCCGGGTGGGCACGGTGATTAGTTTTGTGGAGGTGGTCTCGTCTTCTGATCTGTCCTCCTGGAGCTGAAAGAGACAAAGACCATCACTATTGTAATGATGCGTCACGGTGGCAGAGAGGTGCTGCAGGACACGTTACTTGTTTTACTGACGCGTCTTGGACATCAGACTCGGAACTGCATCTTTCTCTCCTTAAAAAGCAAAACGACATTAAGGGAGAAGCAGAGATTACTGAATGTAATCAGATAACTAGGACTAATTAATTGCTGCATGGTCCAACACTTGGCAACAGACAAAAATACCAAGTATTTAAAATTGGTGTGGTTGAGTGGAGTAATTGAAAAGTAAATTGTTGTAGGATGATTTAATTCTGCTCAATCTTACCCATGATCCTCCTGTTCCTCAACGACCTCTGAGTTTCTGAAGGTCTCGTCTGCTATTGGACAGAGATTGGACTGCTCGTGTGGGATTACAGAGTCTGATAATGTTTGCATGGCCACCCCTTCATCTTCTTCGTCTTTGGATGTAGCACTTCTCTCCATTTGCTTTTTCCCAAAATAGTGCGAAATAGAGCGTGTGTCTTTGGCGGCTTCAGCTAGTTTCTGCTGTTTTTTACTCAGTCTTTTAGTCGGGCTGCTCTGGGAGGAAGTTGTGCTGCTTTTGGCTTTGACTGGAGACAAGGTAAGCGAGGATGCTTTACATCTTTTGGTCTTTGGCTTTTCTCCTTCGGCCTGCTCTTCCTCACAGGATATTTCTCTGGAAGGCTTGTAGGTGGTGGAAGTCTCCCCGCCGTTCGGTAAAACATCTGCTGCTGATTGAAACACACTGGATGAGCCACGAAATCCTGCCCCGACTCGCTTCCTCTTCATCTAGAAGGTGAAGAGACACATTCACTGTCATCACAGCCTATGGCTCACAAATGACTAATCTCTGCGACCCAGAAACAAAAACACAAAAAAAAAACATTGAAATGAATATGTTTCTGTTATTCATTAAGCAAAATGAATAAAAGTGTTAAGATTTCTTTTATCAGATACGTTATTTGCAATCAAAAATTCGATAACATCTATTAAATGCACCTCTTTTCCACCAAAACCTTTACAAAATGTTTTTAAAATGAGCCTTAATGAATATGAATAGGAAAAATTGGGCAAAATTATTTAGCAATGATTTGAGCTAATTGTTTTGTTTTTATTAGATTTTTATTTCAGAATAAAAGATTTTTAGGCGCCATCTTAGAAACATCCTGAAGAGGGCAGCACATTATAGACTGTCACACACGCAGACCTTGTGTCTGGTTTGCGTCTGCATCCGTTCTGATGATCAATGTTTCAATTTTAGTTCCAAGATTTAGACTTTCATGATCATCAAAGGAAAAATGTATCATCAAAGATCAAAGGAAAAAGTTTACATGCAATTGTGTAAAGAGCAGTGCAATAATTTGCAATTAATTGCAAAACGTTAATAGTCCAAAAATGATTTTACTATGATGAGGAAACGTAACTTTATTGTTATTTATATGTATTCAAGTTTATCTATTTTTTTCCACTAAAATGATTTTATTAGATTATCCTGTTTTCCTTTTTTGTTTTAAGAAGTCTTGGATTTCTACTAAAACATTAAAAAGAATGACTTTTATTGTGAAAGATTAGAGCCAAGGCTTTTATTAGGCTTTTTTAATGCACTTTTACTATAAGAGGTGCATTTTTATTTTGACTCGGTTGTTAATCATTTTTTAATCACTTTTAATAATTTTTTTTTTCTGTTCAAAGTTTGGTGAAGTTTGTTATTTATTTGATTTAGTCATGTTCAGAGTTTCATTAGTTATGTTGATGATCAACCAACACAATAATTCTGACGTTTGGGTTTCTGTCCTCACCGAGTAAACCTGTGCGGCTGAAGTGAAACCCTGCGGCGGATCCAGCTGAGATGAGCAGGGAGTCGTCTGGTCTGAGTCAGTGGCCGTCACCGCTCTCTTCAGCTCCGACACCTGCGGTTCAAGCTTGCCGTGTGAATCACAGTGAATCTGGTTGACTCTGAAGCAGTTGGTGTCACACTCACTCTCTTCAGAACCGCGGCCTTGTACGTGTTTGCAGATTTACTGTTCCGGAAGATCTCGTGCTCCAGGTCCACCGCTCGGTCCAGTGTGTCACTGTGTGAGAGAAATCAAGAGAGCTGTGATGAAACCAAACTTCCATCTGGGATCATACGTGATCCACTATACCATAGAGGAACAAAAACTGATGTACAGGAGTACCTTTCTTTACTAAATTAATTTGTTTCGTATTAATTAATTTCGTAAAATGGGCCGCAAAAGTGATGTCAGCTTGTCGTGCGTTCCGGAAGTAGGATTCTGTAATCGTGTTATTTCTGTAAAAAATTGTTTTTTTTTTACTGACTTGATTGAAGAATAAAAGAAATTGTTTCGCACGTCTTGACTTGCTTAACACTCTTAACAAGATTTGGCCTATCGTATAGTGAAATACTTTTGGAAAAAGACGCCCTTCGTAAAAGGAAATTTAACTGTACATGGAATGTGTGTGTATCTGTGCGCAGGACCTGTGTGCCGCCTCTTGCACCCCGTGCAGCCCCCTCAGACTCTCCATCAGCAGGGACAGACAGTGTTCTCGGCTCTGAAACACAAGCTCTGACCTTCATGTTGCATGTCGGAATTGTAAATGTCAGAAAAAATACTGCAAATCTTACAGATTGGTTTGGATAATCTACAGACAGACAGAACGAATTAATGGGGATAACCGATGATTAGAAAAGGAACTGATGGGTAGATAGATTAACAGAAATGAGTAGACATGATAGATTAATAACTAGATAGATGAACTGATGTTGAAAAAAACTGGTATTATAAAAAAAAACAGATGATCCTGATAGTTAGGATGAAACGACTGATTAATGGATAGATATACAGACGGATAGGGAGAGAAAAACAGACAAAGAGTGAGAGAAACTGAGAGATAAGCAGAGAGTGACAGAGAGAGAGTGAAAGAAAGAGTGAGAGAAAGAAAGACCAACAGACAAATGTAGGAAGTATGAAAAGACAGATGGAACTGACAGTTAGGATGGAAGAGAAAAAGAGATAGACAAAGAGAAAGGCCGACAGAATTAGACGGAGAGAGAGAGGAGGCATGGAGGAGAAGTGTGTGTGTACCTTCACAGTGAGTCTGGGGATTCTCTGATTGCTCGAGTCCTTTAACACACAGTCGGCATCTGCCCAAACACAGACTTAAGCGTGAGGCCGAGTGAAAGCCACAGCAGCGAATGTGAGAGCACTGACCTGGAGGAACAAACCTCTCCGTCGCCTCGCATGAGCCCTACAACCAAACAAAGATTGTCGTAAGCACAACCAGACAGATCACACACAGTCCTTTACAAAATCAGTCAATCTACAACAACCTGCTTCACCATCACTAAAAAAAGAACCGATCAGAGAGAATCAAAGTAAACATGGAGATTATCCAGACACACAGCTGTGATTCCTCAAACACACAGCTGGAAAACGTGTGTGTGTGTGTGTGTGTGTGTGTGTGTGTGTGAAAAAACTACATGAGAGAAAGAAAGGAAAGTCAACATAGAAAGAATGAGAGCAAGAGAAGGACTAAATGTAGCCAAATGAAAAAAAAAATACTTAAATTAAAGAAAGGAGAGAATGTCAGAACTATGCAAAAATGGGAAAAAATGAATAAGGGAGAGAGAAAGTAGGTAAGCTAGATAGAGACAGAAAGAAAAAGAGACTAAAGAAAGCAAAATGAAAAACAAACTTAAATGAGATAAAGAAGAGTAAATGAAACCTATGCAAGAGGAAAAAAATTAAAAAGTAAAAAGAGAGAAAGAAGAAGAGCTAGAAAAATGAATAGACAAAACATATTTGTGTGAGGGAGAGAAAGTTTGTGAGAGAGACATGTTTATTTGATTTCACCTTTCTCAGAGTCATCTGCCTTTTATACAGATCTCCAAAGTCTTTTCTTCTCTTCTCCGTCTCATCCTCCACACCGCTACTCCATTCTTCATCATGTCTGCACAGAAAGAATCTCTCTCAGTCTCGGACGAGCATCTGCTGTGACCCAAAGATGCTTAGCTGACCTCTCGAACCCGTAGCCCTTCCTGCCTCCCGCGTAGAGCTCGCTATCATAGCCGAACGCTCCCCGGGACTCGGCGCTGTGGGCCGGGCCGGTCCGGGTGCTGAGGGATGATGCTCTCTCTAGCTGGGCACGGACCAGTTTGGGATCACGGCAGAAGTCGCATGCACCGGCGCAGTTGGGCTTCTGGTTGCCAAAAAACTGAGAGATGGTGGCGTGTCTGCACCTGCAGAAGAGACACGCAAACACAACTGGTTTCCTTAAAACAACCGAAGACAACTGTATTACAAACTCTGACAAAGTGCTCATCACATTTTAACCATCCAGCAAACCCATCCATCCATCAATTCATCCTATTCTCACAAAAAACCTTCCGTCCATCCATAAATCCCACCCAAACCCACCCATTCATCCATCCACCAGACTGACCCTACCCTAACCCGTCCATCCTGGCATTCATCCATCCATCTATCTATCCACCAAACCAGACCCAAACCCTTCCATCCATCGATCCATCTATCCTATCCTACACAGTCCATCCATCGATCCATCCCTCTGCTCATCCAGCCATCAATCCTCTCTACCACACCCTACCCAAACCAGTCTATCAATCCATCCCTCTGTTTATTCATCCATTCATCCACTCTACCATACCCAAACACTTCCATCCATACATCTATCCTACCCTACCGAAACCTGTCCATTCATCAATATATCCATCCATTAGGGGTCGGCGGTAAATCAGTATTAACGTGAAAACTGGTATGGAGTTGTGCCACGATATGAATTTTGCAATCACAATCATGAATTTTCACATCACATTCATTCATGAACACAGTCACATTCATGAATTTAATTTTTATACATGTGTTTATAAACACTTTAATGCAGTATTACATTGTTTGTTTCATTACAACGTTTAATGACGACATGGCTTAATGATAACAAGCTGAATTAATAGATCACACCCTTGTGTTTAAGAGCAACTCTACTAAGAAAGACAACCGTAAACCGTGCTGTTTCTGCTTATTATTAGTTTTTTTTTTGTGTAAACTTTGTTTCACGCAACATTCGGATTCAGACTCAGGCTCCATTGTGAACGCACAAGGGAGAGCAAGAAATAAAGAAACAAAGCGTAAACCTGGCGGAAAGCTGCGGCTGCTCTGTGCTCTACTACTTTTAAAAGATAAGATAAAAGATGCTTATCCTTGTTACTCCGTGCATCTATTTTTTTTTTTTACTTTAAATGTAGTTAGAATACAGATTTTGTTTACAAATAATGTAATTAAGGACTAAATTACAAAAAAAAACTAGAATGTAAACCCATCTACTGCTCCACACCGTCTAAAGCATAAGGCATGATTAAGCGCACGACACACACACACACACACACACACACACACACACACCTCCAAAGCTGCCACAGTTCTAGAATTACAGGACATAACAGACACATTCAGACTTACAGTTTAGTAATTCAGTGCATTCATCTATATGGTTTGTTCAATATTAAAATACAAAAAAATACAATGATAGTAATAAACTTGACATCTTAACTCTTTTTGATTTCTTCCCATTTTCCATTTCTACAAATGAGAGAAAAAAAGTCTGAGGCCAGTTTATGAGTTTTACAGTTTCCTGCTTCTCCTTCTACACATGCAAATCATTTAGGTGAGAAGCAACACTACTGCATCTAAAGGTTTAGATCTTCCAGGCCTTCGGCAAGAACTTGACAGTTAAGTTTCACAATGTTCTTGTGTTGCTCATTCACATCTTTGAGCTGGGTGTTTCGCAGACCCTTCTGGGTTTCAGCTTTCAGTGGAGTGTTTAAAATAGCAGCAAGCACAAGTGTGAGAAAGAGAGAACATGTTAGAAAGAGGAAGGAACCTCCTCTCCAACATAAACCGTGCAGAAATTGACTAACACAGAGAGCTCCTCTATGCCAGCAAAGAAAGCCCACAATTCTGGGTGAAACTTTCCAGACATACAAACGGAACATTAGAACTTTTTCTTTGTATGTCTGGAATTTATAGTTTCACATTTTGCATTATAAGGCACACAACTCTTTAGTTGTGTGGCTTATAATGCAAAATGTGAAAATATAAATGTATTTTCAGGCAGCGTCACACTCCACGGCAAAGCAGAAAAAGGTGTATCAGGTGCAAAATTGGACAATAATCTCTAAATGCCAGTAATTAATGACTGAAAATCATTTGTTTCTATACAAACAATCCTTTTGTAGATGAATCATGGCGAAAGCAGCCCATTAAAAATGAAATGTCTGCAAAACTTTGGTCCCTGAAACCCAGAACCAATACTTTTTATGTAGGAACGTAAACCTTCACAGCTGTAAAAAAAAAAA
>CM051506.1:1530587-1592391 GCA_028031935.1 Paedocypris micromegethes
AAAAAAAAAACCTTGAACAAAGAAAGAGAAAACGTATCTCAAAGATGGAGGCAGAGCCAGAGAGAGGGGGTGGGGATAGACATGGTAAACAGGGAGTGAGCAAGAGCGAGAGAGAGACAGACAGACAGACAAACTTTCATCTCAAAAAAGAGATAGAAAGAGAATGACAGAGTGAGTGTAAGGGCTGAAGAACAAAAGTAGAGCGAAGGAGAGCAAGAGAGAGAGAGGAGAGAGGAGAGAGAAAGTTCCGGACTGACAGAAGCGCTTCAGAAGACACAAAGCTCTTTTCTATGGACTGAAGGAAAGCGATTGTGGTGCTTGACTCAGACTGCAGTTGGTGCACAACATGCGTTGTTGTCTGACAGGAGCACAAACAGGGCTGAGGTTTGAGAAGAAACTTCAGAACGAAACTAGAGAAAGTGAGGTAAGACTATAAAATACAGTACTTGCTTATATAAATATTTGCATTCAGAGAGACCGGGAAGCGAGGAATTAAAATGTTACGCCATTGGTGGTGGTCAATAAATTTATTTTGGGGGAAAAAAAATATTAAATGAGCAAGACAAGAACAAAAACTTGCAAATAGTTATTTTGAAAAGGTGTTGTATATGTTGCAGTAAAGTATTTGAAGTTATTTGAAATATTGAAATATTAGAATGTGAAATATTATTTATGCATGTGCTTGTTTGTGTGTGTGTATATATCATAATTTTCTATTAAAACAATTTTAATTTACAAATTTCTTTTTCGTTTTCTGGGATTAGGACAAGAATAACATCATATATACAACATCAATTCATACATTGTCTTGTTATAAATTGTATTTTAAAATTGCCTAAATGAATTGTTGTTAGTCATTGTGTTATTTATTGTTAATGAATGCTAAAACAAGTGTATTATCAACTACACTGATGCAGAAGGAAAGTATTCTTCCACATTACAAAACACTTGAATGCTTTTGTTGTGAATGTGTGAAGTCCTTGAATTTCTTGGAACTAAACTAAAGGATTATGTCATTAATGTCGTCAGATGAAGTCACTTCTCAAAAGGAAGTTCCAAACATCTGTCAGAGCCAGTGTTTTCGCAAAAGAAACTTCCAGTTCTTCGTCTCTGAAAGTCCAAGAGTGAAGAAGTTGCTGAATTTGGACGGATAGATAGATTTATCCTTCAACTGACAAAGACATGAAAGAACATGCAGAGCAATAGAAAAACACAAATATTTAGTTGGATACAAACGTGGATAAACAAAATGCTCGACAAATGAATAGAAGATAAGTTAGTGGAAGAAATTGGACGGTGCTAATTGAACAAACAAGAGCAGATAGATTGCCTAAAAGATTAATCAAAACCTGAGTGAGATAAAAAAAAAAAAATTAGATAAATGACAGTTTAAGACATTCCTTGGTTATCTTGGCTATGTGGTCCAAGTCATTGTCATGTTGAATGATCCATCATTGACCCTTCAATTCTCTATTTGAGGGAAGGAGGTTGTTATCGCAATACATGGCCCCGTAATCCCATCATCCTCTCCTTAATACAGTGCAGTCACCCTGTCACATGTGAGGAAAACATCCCCACAGCATGATGCAACCACCACCATGCTTCACAGTAGGGATTATGTTCTTGGGATGGTGCTCACTATTCTTCTTCCTCCTAACAGGGTTTGCGGAATTATGCCCAAAAAGTGTTATCTGACCACATGACTTACTCGCATGACTCCTCTGATCATTGGCAAACTTATGCTGGGCCTTGACATGTCCCAACTTTCCATGACATGCATGATTACAAACCATGACATCATAGTGTATCAACAGTAACCTTGGAAATGGCGGTTCCAGCTCTTATTAAGGCATTGACCGGCTTCTCCTATGTTGTTCTGTTTCTATTTCTCCTCATCCGTAGGATCATTGAGACCCGACGAGGTGAGCACTTGCAGGAAATCCCAGTCAGAAGGAGTTTGACAGTCATGTTTAGCTTGCATTTTTTAATGATTGCAGCGGTAGACAATAAGATAAATTTTCCACTGGCCCAGAGTCGACGCGTTGTGTATTGATGTGTATTGATAATTACAAAAAAAAAAACCTGTTTGCTTGAACAACATGAAAATCGTTTAATTTGTTTAATGTAGGTCTGGTGCAGCAAAACTGAGCAAAAACAGAACAAGTGCAATTCTCTTCCTTTTCTTTTTGTATTCTCTTTTGGTTTCCCTCAATTCCTATCGAGATTTTTTTCTTCCATCCTGAAACCAGTAACCTAGTTCAGTGGCGCCCATTGGAAAACATTTTTGTGTCTTGGGCCCAATTAGATGCTTCTATCCAAAGCAACTTTCATGTCATAAAAAATGTGTTAAGATTTGTAAACATTTTCCTGGGAATCGAACTGATGATCTGGTGTTTCCAACCCCATTCTACTGACTGAGCTGCTGCACAAATTCTGCACCTAACCTGAAGTGTTTTTGGCAGTTTTGTCATATAGTTTTGCAAAAAGTTTTGACCTTACAAAAAAATGAAAAAAAAAAAAACATTTTGAAATAAATTATATGCAATAATGACGACGACAACAACAACAACAACAACAAATAACTGGAATTACAAAAATGTATTTTAATTTATAATTTAATTTAAACTTAACTCCCAGAATGTATGGATAGTTTTATTAAAGACATTATTAAAGACCATTCCATTATTTGAAATCTTGGACAAAAGGATCACTTTCTGTAATGAGGCTGCGTCTGAATGTGACGGACATCATGCGTCAGATACTCTGTTCTTCGGGTAATGTTCATGATAGTAGTTTGGCTGTTCTATTATGGTTTAATAGTAAAGTGTGTCTTTATTGCACAGTCGTGAAAAGCCGCGTTAGCGTTTCGTGATTTAACAAACTTTTCTTTTAACAAATTATCGCTAAGCAGTTGCCGTCTTTTTTCTCCCGCGCTGCTTTATTTAATCTCACTTTTGGTTTTTGATGCTTGTGTTACTACTTGTGTATATACTTGCACTTGTGCTACTTGTGCGGTGCGGCAGGAGCTAACACGGCGTTTGGAGGCGGAGCACCAAAAACTCGCTGCATATTAAGACTGTCAGGGTCAAATAACGCGCTAGCGATATTTAGCGAGCTAAACGATTTTAAAAGAATTGTAGGTAAATATTGAGAAATTAGATTTTTTTTTTTAGATCTAATTTAGATCTTGACCAATATAGTAGTTTGGGTCCTGACTGTATGGGGGAGGACAGGCGTCTTTTTACATATACTGTAACAACCTCAAAGATGTGCATCTATTGTAGGATAATAAATGGAGACGAGGTGGACTTTTTAAGGCACAGTGTCAAATTCTAGATGATAGAATGGCGTTCAAATGCTTTTTTTTGCCCTGTGTCACACAAATAAATAGTAAAAAAAAAACATTTATTGTGATTTCTGGAGTCTATCTAAATTTATGACAATTTTAGGTCTCTCCATGTTTTATAAGTTGGAGAATTTACAAAAAAGCAGGGTGTTTCAAATACTTATTTTTGATAGATCTGTCTGTCCGTCTGTCTGTCTGTCTAGTAGATAGACAGACAGACAGACAGACAGACAGAAACGGTCTCTTTTGTCTCTGCAGGCCTGAGGTCAGAATGGGCTCTTCAGAGGACATCATGGACATTCTCCAGAACATCGGGAGCAAGTTCCTGACTCTACCTAAAGAGCACGTCCTCACACAGGCAGCATTCTTCATCATCATCCTCTTCTTCTGTGAGTATCCCACCAGCACTACACTCTCATTACGTCTCTCCACTTAGAAGACCTGCTGTCCTCTACAGGTTCTGAGAGTTTCCAGCAGTAATTACAGTCTCACATTATACAAATATAGCTCCAGCCCAGCCCTGAAAACCTCACAAGCAGCCCTGTCATTTCAATAACCACTTCCTGTACAAATACAAGTTGAGTCTGCCATTAGCTGCCATAAAAGAAGCGTTTGGCAGCGGTGCTACAATGTTAACCCTTAAACACGACTCAAAACATACTTTCAAGGCAGTGTACTTTCATGTGTAGTGTGTATACCTTTCCCAATGATAAGATGTAAGGTAAGAAAATGACTATAGACTAACAAATTCTCTCTCTTTTTAGATGTTATTTCTCATTTCTGCTATTTCTAATTCTATTTATATTGTCGAACATCTGCTGAGATCCTCCTTATAGTCTGAGCATGAAATTGTGGGCAATGAAGCGCAAGATGACAAATCTGGCCTTCAAAAAAAAAACATTAATCAACAAAAGTTTTTAATAACTCGTCCCAGACTGAAGCAGAAATCTGTGTTTTTTTTTTAAGTTGCAGTGCGTGTCTCTGTTTTACCAGGCTAAAACGCAGAATAATATAAAGTGTGTTGAAAATGTACAGAAACAGCGGGCAATTAACAGAACAGTCAGTAATCTTTAATTCGGAAGGAGCTTTACTATTTATCAGACACCAACTTCCTGATGAATACTATGAATAAATTGTGAAGTTGTTCAAGTACTGAATTACTAAGGAACATTTCACCTACTGTTAGTATAAATATGTCTGGCTGCTATTTCTGGCACTAGTGAAGAGTATGTGGAAGTCTGAGTGGCGTGACTAACTCCTTGTCTCTTCCTGCAGTGACGTTTGTGACGCTGCTTGTGTCCGGATGCTTTTACGGACGCTGTGGCTGTTGTAAATTGACCCAAAACAGAGTTTCCGTCATCTGAACTCTTCACTGGCTTTAGGATTGACTTTGTTCATTATAGACTGGTTTATTAATGAATTATTGATGAAAAGTGGTTTTATTGGATTCCTGCTGCAGTACACACTACAGCCTGGGGAATTCTGGGGGCGACACAGGCTGTGGTTGAAACTATAAGTGCTGCCTCCTTGTGTTCATCTGCAGCATTTGTGAAAGAAGTGGAAATGATCAAAGGGTGACGTTGTCCGAAAAAAGGACTTGTGTTAAACTTGTATATAAAACCATCAGAGGTAGCGAAGGGAACAAAACGTGAAATAAAAAGAATGAATTATTGTTTTACTCACCCTTCTTGTTCACAAAACCCAACCATGGCCTCAAAGTCCAGGAGCGGAGCCTTGTCCTGCTCTTTCTCTGACCCTCGCTTCTCCTGAATTTAGCAGTCAGTTTGTAAAGCTTGCACACACTCAGAACTAGAGAGATGGGATGGCGAAGCTCCACCTGTTTTCTGCTCATCTCTTTGCGGATGAGGAAGCTTAGTTGGTTCCTGTCTTTGGGTGAGTAGTAAACCCTGCAGGAGGAAGGCAGGCCGTCCCGTCCGGCTCGACCCGACTCCTGGTAGTAACTCGCCAGAGATTTCGCCAGATTCCAGTGGACCACAAACCTAGGACATTGGTCAATTGCACACACAAAAATATATTTTAATTTTATAAACAAATATATAAAATATGCTTTTGAAGCCTTTTTGATTTTTTCACATAACCGTTTCACATTACTGCACGAATACAAATCTTTAATTGAAATAAATACTGCAAATGTGTTTGCTTTGCTATTGAAAATATTGAATGACTTCATAAAGACACGATCTTTAGTTTGTTACGTTTTACACATTATATCTGAAATATTGTTAAAACAATGCAAAAAATATTCAAAAGTAATTACAGATAGAACACTTCAACTTTTTTTCTGTGAAAGGTCATGATGAAATCCCTGATTCTGCTTTAAAAGATATGACTTTGTGCTTCATCTTCTCACACAAGTTTATGTGTACTTGTTCAAATTTGGGTCCATAATGTAATTTATTTGACTCTTTTGTAACTCTATAACTCTGCGACTTCAGTAAACCCGCCTTTACTGCCACCTCACTGAACATAGTCTGATGTGATTGTAGTGACTGTGAGGAAAAAGTGGCAAAGGCCAGCAGGTCTGGACTGATGTACCAATATAGATCTTGGAATTTGTAGTTCTTCTAGACAGACTGATCGATGGCATGCAGATAGAAGAAACTGTCTTGCTCTCTCTGCCTGTCTGTGTATCTCAGTCTGTAAGTCTTGCACTATCCGTCTAGCTCCAATAACTGAACCACAATAAAGTTATTTTAAAAATGCTGACAATTATAGTGTTATAGTGTACCCATGTTTCAGAATCAAATGTTCAACATGTTCTTGTGGTTAAGAGAAACAACACATTCACATTCTTCTGTGACCCACCACCATGACCACAAAATGAAGAAATTATATTACACACAGTCACCTGACATTGGCTTTGTCCACTCCCATTCCGAAACTGATGGTAGCCACGATGACGGGCACTTTATCAGACATCCACTCATCCTGGTTCTCAGAGCGATCAGCGGCCTTCAGTCCTGCAGAAACACAAACAGTGCATGTGTTTTTCAGCCGAAGTTTGGAACAGGAACACGAGTGGTCGTGGCATCACCTGCGTGGTACGGCTTGGCTGTCACTCCTAATTTGCTCAGTGTATGTGCCACTTCCTCGCAGCTCTCTCTGGTCCGACAGTACACAATCCCACAACCCTGCAACAACAATTCAGTCGGCAGTTCTCTACATGAACAACATTTAAACTTCTCAACAACCAAACTCAAGTTTTGAATTCAAGAGCTTTCCGTTTTTTAATTTTTGTTATTTTCAGAATTTGTTGTAGTTGTCAGAATTTTGATTACTAACAAACTACAAATATGACTGACACACATCATCTTTCTAGTTGTTGCCCACAAAAATATATCATATACTGAAAAATATTGGTGTAATGATGTTGTCTTTCATCTTATGTATGGCTGAATGGTAGGGATTCACCGATACCATTCAGTACTTGTACTTCAGTACTCGCTGATACAGAGTACCTAATAAAATCATAATTTAAATACACAGGTAAAAGCTTTAGTCATAGTGACTAAAAAAAGTCAAATTGAACAAACAAGCAAAGGGCTAGTTTGATAATTAAGAACATTTATTTGAAATGAAAAGCCTGTTGTGTGAGACACATTCCATAATAAATATAAATTATAAAATATTGTATAAATATATTTAAAATCGAAGTTATGAAAAATATTTAAACAGTGACCAAAATATTTAAACTGTGCAACTCAAGAATTTTTTTCAGTTTGTTGGAAACTCAGACAGCACAAGTGTCATTAACAATACATCTTTGCTATTTAGTGCACAACATTTGAATAAACTAACAACATTTTTTGCTCTTCTTGCAAGAGTTTGTTGCAGTGTGAGTTGTGTTGGATTAGAAGCTAATTCTTTTTACTCATTGTCATGTTGGGATTTTAGGTGCTTGATTAAATCACGGGCTCTCGGCAGCAGATTAACCCTTTAATCTGCGCTCAAACATAGACATTTCTCAGACCGTGGTATTGGTCCCTGGGACTTTAAATGAGTCTGAGTACTTTATAAAATGTGTAATGCAATTATGTTCATTGCTCAGAGGCCTAAAATGTTTAGTCAAACTTTCTGAACAGACATTCTGTGCCACTCATGCCTGACCGAAAATGTAATACAAAAAACTGCTTCACTAACCAATTCAGAAGCTAATTCAAAAAGTATTAGCCAAGTAGAATTAGAAGACCAATCACTGTTTCAGACTTTCAATACAGTAAATATTGCAGTGATATAAAAAATATAATATATAAACAGAAATCTAAAAAAATATTTTTGTATTTAATGCAGTTATCAGTGTCTCCTGGAATCTTAAATCTTAATAGTATTACTTTTGTCGTAATCTCTAATCTGTAATCCACTATTACCATCATTGTACAGATGCCTGTAATTTCTTAATTTTGATAAACGAACATTCTGACTCAATCCTGACCTTTTCAGCAGTGTTTCCACCCAATGCTTCCTTTGCAAAGGCCAGCAAGTGGACATACGGGTCAGGCAGCAAGTCCCGGAAAATCACATCATATCGCAGGTTCTTGCGGAAAACCGGCGTGGCGAACACCAGCGGCGAGCGCAGCCTGAGGGAGCGCTCGATGTCTTCCTGGACCCTCTTGGGGGCGGTAGCGGTCAGCGCCACACAGGGAACCCCGTGCAGCCGCGAGCGCAGCTCTCCCAGCTTCAGATAGTCCGGCCTGAAGTCATGACCCCACTGAGACACACAGTGAGCTTCATCCACCGCCAGATATGCCAAGAGACCGCGAGAACACAGAGCACTCAAGCAGGGCTGGAACGACGGTGAGGACACCATCTCAGGAGTGATGTACAGCAGCTTGATGCGAGGACTCTCGCTCTCCAGATCGGACAAGATCTGACGCCGCTCCTTCACCGGAAGTTTGGAGTTGATGGAGGCGGCCGGGATATTTACAGATTGGAGGTGTTGCACTTGATCCTGGATAAGTAGAGACAGAGAGTATGAGAAAGTGAATGTGTTAGAGAGGGAGAGAGGGGGGGAGGGCAGAGAAAGATAGAGACAGAGGTAGAGAGAAAGAAAGAAAGAAAGACATAAAGACATGGCTATACAGATAGATAGATAGATAGATAGATAGATAGATAGATAGATAGATAGATAGATAGATAGATAGATAGATAGATAGATAGATATACATACATACATACAGACAGAAAAAGAGAGGATGAGAGACAGCAAGAGAGAGAAAGAGACAGACAAAAGAAAGAAAGAGTTACATACATGCAGACAGACAGACATAAAAAGGAAGAGAGACAGCAAGAGATAGAAAGAGACAGACATCAGCGAGCAAAGCTTTAGTTAATCTGATTTATCGAAGACAACAACTTAGATAACACTCTAAACACGGTACTGCAATATACAGTCCACCTCTGGTGATAATAATAAACGTGACGGATGACCACTCTAGTCAAGGGGTCGTGCAGGTGACGTCACTCACCTGTATGAGCGCGAGCAGGGGGGATATGACCAGCGTGACGCCATTGGCCAGGACTGCAGGAAGCTGATAGCACAGAGACTTCCCGGCTCCGGTGGGCATACACACGAACACATCCCTGTCCCCTGCGACCACACACTCACTGTTAGACACGCAGCTCTATCTCACTAACCCCAACATGATCGCCACTGTTACCCTTCAGCACCGCGTGCACGGTGTCCTCCTGCTGCCGAGAACGAAATCTGTCGAATCCGAAATGTTTCTTTAACGACTCGTGAACGACGCTCATAATAGCGACGTCAACAATGCCGGCGACCAACTTTCATGTTGAACTCGAAGTCGCGGGCTCATGACGTCACACGCGCAAATATCGACGTGCTTACGCTGCGTCAGAAATGTATGCGTTTAAAACAATAACAACTGGATTTCATTGCGTGTATTGGGGTTTATATGGTCATTCACGATGTTCAATAATTGTGATGATCTGATCAATATTTAATGAAAAAGTGGATGCAGTTGATTGAATTGAATTGAATTGAAAAATCCTTTATTAGTCCCACAGCGGGGAAATTTCACGTCACAACAGCAAAAACAAATCCAAGCAAATAAATAAACAAACATCACCATAACGCACTGCACACATCATAATAGACAAACAAACAAACCCAGACCATAAATGAACCTGCCCGTCATAAGCATAGTTCCAGTCACCAGTTTAAATTTAAGTTCAAATTGTAGAGTCTAATCGCAGCAGGTAGGAAAGATCTGCGATATCTCTACTTCACACAGCGGGGGTGATGTGCAAAAGTGTGCGCTTAATTAATTCTTCCTCTGATTCTTTGTACTGAAAACAACACAAAAACTATTGTTTATATGTAGAAAATGTAATGAAAAAGTAATTTCTATTAAATTTTCAAAATCTAGATTCATTTATTATTAATGCCCTAAGAAAGTTGTAACCGTGAAAAGCACTCTACAAATGCACTGGCTTTATCATACTTATACAGACGGGCTATTTTATTCAGTTCCCTATCGAGCTGTCCACTACTGACACCACCGGTGGGGAACAACGTTTCCTGACAATTCAAGTGAAGCAATAGAATGACGCAGTGATAACTGCAGCCAATGGCGACAAAGCACCGCCCCCTTGGGCGTGGCCCCATGGGAGGCCCCGTTTTCGGCCCGCAGGCGCCCGCCGGGCTCTCCCATGCCATGGCGTCGCAGCTTTGCCCCAACGCGCATTGGGGCAACACGTTGCTGCCATCAAAGCCCTGCCGCGCGACCGCGTCTGTCGCGGACAAGGCTTTCACCGCGGGAGGCCACGCAGCGGCCGCCCTGCACGCGCAGGCGGCCCTCCTGGTGCTAGCGGCTAATTTCGCCCGCCGACTCCAGTTCGGTGAGGAGAACTCCCAGCTGCTGGATCGTCTGCTGCGGGTGCTGGACCACGCCCTCGAGGCCTCGCGCAAGGCCTGTCAAGGCCTGCGGAGGGCCATGGGCGGCCTAGTGGTCATCCACCGCCACATGTGGCTCAACCTCGCTGAGGTAAGGGAGGAGCACAGGCGGAAGCTGCTCGACGCGCCCATCGTGCCGGGCAGTTTGTTCGGCGACGCTCCGGAGTCGCTGGTGGACAGCGTGGACATGGCCCAGAAGAAGGCCAAGGCCTTCGGCCGCATTTTCCAGCGTCGGGAGCCGAGACCGCAGCAACCGCAGGCCGCGGCGGACACTGAGACGCGGCAACGCTCCCCAGCATCGGAAGGACAACCGCCCCCGCCCCGGCGCGGGACAGCCGCAACAGCGGTCCTGACTGTCCGCCGGCCGCGAAGAGGGCCGCGCCTCCGGTCGCAACGTTCCGGGCGAAGAGGCGCCGAGTTTGTCTCGCCGGC
Source organism: Paedocypris micromegethes (assembly GCA_028031935.1). Taxonomy (NCBI): domain Eukaryota; kingdom Metazoa; phylum Chordata; class Actinopteri; order Cypriniformes; genus Paedocypris; species Paedocypris micromegethes. Next base: position 1,541,300 of record CM051506.1, read on the forward strand.
CGGGAGCGGTTGGTTCCGCCGGCTGTGTTGGAGTCTGCAGGTGTTTGTCCGAGTGTTTCGGTGCCTTGCAGGCCATTATTAAAGAATGTTGTGTTGGAACGCATGTGTGTCATTCCTCCCTCGGTAGAGGTAAGTGCCTTAGGACCTCTTGGTCAGGCATTAGACGAGCGCAGCACTATGAGCGCGACTATTGCGACACGCTGCTATGCACCCACACAACCATGCCCCCCGTCTCAGGCCGAGGCGGCCCTACAGGTAAGACTCTCCCCCGCCGACTGCGTACAGCAGTGGAGGGCCCTCCCCCACGTCTCGCGGTGGGTGCTGGGTATTGTGGAGAGGGGCTATACGCTCCAGTTCGGCCGCAGGCCCCCCGGTTCCGCGGCGTGCTCGAGACGCAGGTGAGCGGGGCGCACGCGCCGCTGATGTGGGGGGAGATAACGGCCCTGCTTCGGAAGGGGGCAATCGAGCCCGTCCCGGACGCGGAGCGGGAGTGTGGGCTATACAGCCGCTACTTCCTGGTCCCGAAGAGGGGCGGCGAGATGAGGCCGATCTTGGATCTGCGGCCGCTGAACAGGGCGCTGATCTCGCGCCCGTTCGGATGCTGACCCTGAAGCAGATTCTCGCGATGGTTCAGGCTGGGGACTACTTTGTCACAGTCGATCTGCGGGACGCCTACTTTCACGTCCAGATGGCGCAGAGACACCGGAAGTTCCTCCGGTTCTCCTTCCAGGGCAGGGGTTTTCAGTTCAAGGTGCTGCCTTTTGGCCTCTCGCTGGCACCGAGGACCTTCTCCCTGGGCGTGGAGGCGGCCCTGAGACCGCTGAGAGAGCAGGGGATGAGGATCTTCTGCTACCTGGACGACTGGCTAATCATGGCACAGTCGCCGGAGGCTCTGAGGCGGCAGACGGGGCAGCTCTTGTCGCACTTGGTGAGGCTGGGCCTGAACGTCAACCTAGAGAAGAGCAGACTAACCCCTGCCCAGGCAACTCGGTTCCTGGGCGTGGACCTGGACTCGAGGTCCATGAGGGCATGCCTCTCGGAACCCAGGGTGGACGCGATCAGACAGACGCTGTCCGCGTTTGGGCTGGGACGCCGAGTGTCGGTGAAGCAATGCCAGAGGCTCCTGGGCCTCATGGCGTCAGCGACAGCGGTGTGCGTGATGGGTCTGCTTCACATGCGTCCGTTGCAGTGGTGGCTGCGCGACAACGTGACGGCTTCCGCGTGGGAAGAGTGACCATGCGGACCGTCGTCTCTACGGACGCCTCCCTGTCGGGATGGGGCGGAGTTTGCAACGGGACCCCCGCTTGGGGTCGGTGGCCGGAGCACCTGGCGAGGCGACACATCAACCAGTTGGAGTTGCGGGCGGTGTAGCTGGCTCTGCGGGCGTTTTTGCCGCAGGTGCGTGGGCGGCACGTCCTCGTTCGGTCGGACAGCACCTCGGTGGTGTCCTACCTGAATCGTCAGGGTGGCCTGGGATCGAGGGCCCTTTACCGCGGGGCCAGGGAGCTCCTGCTGTGGGCAGACAGGGAGCTTCTGTCTTTGAGGGCCGCCCACGTCCCTGGGAAATCGAATGTGGGCCTCTTGTCGAGGGGCGGTATCGTCCACGGGGAGTGGAGGCTCCATCCCCAGACGGTGCGCCTTATTTGGAAGCGTTTTGGAGAGGCTCAGGTGGATCTGTTCGCCTCGAGGGAGAACGCGCACTGCGCGCTGTTCTTCTCTCTGACGGACGCTCCGTTGGAGGGCGATGCGCTCTCCTCGGTCTGGCCGAGCGGTCTGAAATTCGCTTTTCCACCGGTGAAGGTCATTCCGGTTTTGTTGGAGCGGATTCGGATACAGTCGGACGTGGTCTTGCTGGTGGAGCCGTACTGGACACGTCAGGTCTGGTTTCCAGAGCTGGTGGGGATGTCGAGTGGCCCCCCGTGGGAGGTCCCGATCAGGGCGGAACTCCTCACGCAGGCGGGCGGGTCGATATGGCACCCCCAGCCCGAGCTGTGGAGGCTGCATGTGTGGAGGGTGGCTCCGTCCTAGTCCGTTCTCTGGAGCGCCGCGCGCTCGAGACGGTTGAGGAGGCGAGGGCTGTACGTGTGCAAATGGCGCGTATTTGTCCGTTGGTGTGAGGCGACGGGCGTGGGGCCATGGGATTGCGGCATTCCTACTGTCTTGTCGTTTTTACAACACCGGCTGGAGGAGGGTAGTTCCCCTTCCACGTTGAAGGTGTACGTCGCGGCAATAGCTGCGCATAGGGGCGATTTCGAGGGTCGCTCGCTGGGTAGGCACAGGTTGGTGGCCGGTTTTCTTAAGGGCGCGAGGCGGCTGGTGCCGGCCCGGTCCCGGTTGGCCCCCTTGTGGAGCCTGTCCTTGGTTTTGGAGGCGCTGTCCGGAGCGCCGTTTGAGCCCCTTTCGGGGTGTAGCCTGGCGCTGCTGTCGGCCAAGACGGCCTTCCTGTTGGCCTTTGGCCTGCGGGAAGCGCGTGGGCGATCTGCACGCTTTTTCCGTTGACCCTGCGTGTTTATCGTTTGGGGAGGACGATTGTGTGGTGAGACTGGTTCCTAGACAGGGCTATGTCCCTAAGGTTTTGTCCACGCCGTTTTTGGATCAGGTGGTGACTGTCCGTGCTTTCGGCGTGACGGGTTCGCCCTTGTGCCCGGTGCGGGCGCTGCGTGTGTACTTGAACAGGACGGCGGCTTTTCGGTCGACCGACCAGTTGTTTGTGTGTCACTCAGGGGCGAAGAAAGGGGGTCCGCTGTCGAAACAGCGGCTCTCGCATTGGATTGTCGACGCCATTAAGCGGGCTTACGTGCTGCGGGGTCAGCGGTGCCCGGATGGCGTGAGGGCTCATTCTACACGGGCGCTGGCGGCGTCGTGGGGATGGGTAAAGGGCATGTCCTTGCAGGACATCTGCAGGGCAGCTGGCTGGTCGTCTGAGGACACCTTCGCGAGGTTCTATAACCTTGATGTCGTCTCTTTTGCGCCGCATGTGCTGCTACAGAGACTGGAAGGCGGATCTGCTTCGGAGGGCCGGAGCAGGGATGGGCCTGGGGCCACATGTGTGGCTGGGGCACAGGCTTGATGGTGGTCTCGGTGAGTCGCCAGTCGGCTTGGTGCCGGTTCCCTTGCGGCGGGGATTGTATTGCGTTCCCCACCGGTGGTGTCAGTAGTGGACAGCTCGATAGGGAACTATCTAGTTACGTCTGTAACTCCGGTTCCCTGAGAGATGGGAACGGATGACACCACACAGGTTGCCGCAAGGGGAACGATGGGACTAGGGGTGGTTGGGGAGGCTCTCCTGTCGTTCATTCATTGTACTGAGGAAATGGCGGCACGCGCAGGCGCTTGGGCGTGTGGGCCACGCCCAAGGGGGCGGTGCTTTGTCGCCATTGGCTGCAGTTATCACTGCGTCATTCTATTGCTTCACTTGAATTGTCAGGAAACGTTGTTCCCCACCGGTGGTGTCATCCATTCTCATCTCTCAGGGAACCGGAGTTACAGACGTAACTAGATAGTTTTGGAAACAACATACATAACCTACACACGATTGACTTGGGATGATAACCGAGAGCATTTGTTATTTCTCCAGCTCATTTGGAATCAAAATGGCAATTTAATGCTTGCAAAGCTGATATTACGGAATCTGATTGAGACTGTGTTGGCGTCACATAGTTGGTGATGGTTACTTTTACTTTACAGTCATTTCATCTGTACAATGAACTGATCTACTGTAGCATAATGGCATGAACCCACATTGGTCAATACAACAGTGCATTTAAGTCTCTCTGTCTGTCTGTCTAGTTAGTTAGTTAATGTCTTTTTAAATATGAGGTAAATTTACTGCCATTATCAGCAACATTGCAACTTTAATTTTGTTTTGTCTTCTTGTCCAAGACAGCGGAATGAACAATGTCAGCGTCAAAACTATTTTTTCCGCTCAGTATTTCCCTTTTTCTGAAACAGCAGTGTTGACAGTTGAGTCACCATGGGACACCTCGGCAACCCTGAGCCTAAAGGTGGAACACACTAATTATAGAGTAGGACACTCTCTATCATACCAACCAGTCATACAGTAGGACACACTAACACAAACCAATTATAGAGTAGAACCAACCAATCATAGTAGGACACACTAACACACACATTCATACTGTCACTCACACCCATTGATGCAACCCGTGACACCACTGTCACGCTATGTTTATTGATTTTTTAATAGATTTTCAAAAAAAAAAAATTTTCTAAATTTTTTCCCTAATTTTTACTTTTAGATGTAATTTGATGCTGGAACACCAGGTGGCGCCAATTTACTGCTTAATTAGGCTTCCAGAGCAGTTTGTATTGTCCATTGTTCAAAAATTTGGGATCAATATCATTTTTTCCCAGATATCAAAAATCTTATCTACCGGGGGCGGGGCAATATTTTTACCCGAAATTTTTTTTTTTTCATAGAAAGTTGTGTCTGGTGGTATTCTTGAATATGCCCGGACAAAACATGTCAATGTTTTGATTTTTGTTTTCATTCTATTAATTTTTATTGCATTATTTTAAAACATTTTTTTTTCATATTTAAAAATTAAAAAATTTTTTTTTTTTTTTTTTTTTTTCATTTTTCTTAGTTTGATGCCAAATATTACGTTCGTTTGAAAAAAAAAATAGTTTTAAGCGCTCTTTCTGGTACTGCGCATTAAAGGGTTAAATTTCTACCTAACTAAATTTTTTGGACAGTATGAGAAATGGCATTGAAGAAATGAAGTTTTTAGCTTCTTAACTAGTCCTCCACCCATTTTACACTCATTCTTGAGTTAAGAATGCAATCATTTTTCATATAAAATAAATACATTTTTAAAAACAGAGATATTTTTGTGTGTGTAGAGGCTTGATAAATGTGCATCACTGAATGTAGATGAAAAGCTGCTAGTTCTTTACCTTCACAGTTGAGCTATTGAGCTATTGTCTCCAGTGTGTTCTCACCCCCTCAGCTGAATCACATCAGTGTGGATGCAAACCTACACAGAGCAAAATCCCTTTTTTTCTAGTTCAGGACCATTACTTTCAGTAAAGTCTACTGAGACTCAATTACAGAATATATTTAGATTACTTTTTTTATGAACTGTATTTATCCCCGTGGGGCAATTATCAGGACCACGATCTACCACAAGAGCAGTGATCAGTGGGGCATGTGGGTTAGTGTCTTGCCCAAGAACACTCACTTGCAGAACCAGCTGTAGCGGAATTTGAACCAGCAACCTCTCGGATACGAGTCCATGTCCTCTGCCACTGGACCACAACTATATATTTTTGATATACTCAAGTAAAGTTACTAAGTAGTAATAGCTTGACACCTCTGCTTAAGTCACCTCTAGCACTGGAGGGTGGGCTAAATTGGGATGGGACCCGAAATGGTCACAATGAGATTTGCATGTGTCTGAAAATAGTGAAGCAGATGTTTCCTGAGAGTCAGAACTGAATAAAATCTCCACACATCACTGCATCTAATACCACTTCCGTCTCACCGAAACCAAGAAGAAAATAACTCCAGAACGAGATTAATATAATTTTTTGCTAAATTAAACTAAACTCTTTGCAAGCAAACTCAGTTTTACGTAATATATCATAGGTAGATATTTTATTCAAGACTTTCAAAGAATTTAATCCTTAATAACATAATAATAATAATAGCACACAACATGATCAGTGATAATTTTCCTATGCACGACTTTGAGTCCTTTTGTTTTAAAAACAAAATGTTTATTAAAACGTTCGCACAATGCAAATATGTATAATACCATCCTAATACTATTATACAGTATACCAATTTCTTAATACTACTGTGCGTGTGTGCATGTTGTGTTTGTACAGGTCCTTTAAATAAAATGGCACATTGTGATAAAGTTCATTGTTTTTTATATTGTACTGATAAACATTAGACATTCATATATTTAAAATAATGAACTTTTTCACAATATGATAATTTTTTTAAATGACTTGTAACTAAAAATCACAACAAAATCAGAAAAAAACATCAAAAAATATGTTTCAGCAAAAAGAATAACACAAATAAAATTGTTCACAGGCAGTTTATTAGCAATAAAAAAGGACATAAGTATAGCTGGCTAAAATAAAGGAAATTGATTCAGAAAATAAAGTTGAAAACAAGCATTTTTAAGTGACATTATTTTTTGATTTGCTGTGTGTTAGTAACTATCATGTCGTACTCGCACCAAGAAGCGACTGATATTCTTCAGATTTCGCACTGTGATTTCCTGATGCTCTTCTGGACTTTAGCACCAGCAGCAGCAGAGACTTCACACGTCAGCTCTGTGTCTCTGTTCCACTCGGATCTCTCCAGGCTGAAGAAGCTGCTCAGTCTGTATTTCTGACCCGACTGCTGCTGGACGGAGCCGGTGGAAACACCGTCACTCACCCACGTTCCGTTCACAAGCCAACGCACGTCAGCCCAAGGTCCAGACATGTCAGTGACCAGACACACCAGAGTGACTTTACTGGAGCTCTGCTGCTCTTCTGTGGATGGAGGGAGGATGTGCAGCTGCGGAGGAGACGCACCAGCATCTGCACAAAGACACAACATCAACTCAACGTCTCTTCCGCACAATCTCTCCCTCAGCATCATCTCAAAAGACAACAAAAAATAAATATATATACATTTATCAAACACAATCTGTTGCTTTTCTCAAACTGTTTGTACTGTATCAGAGTTCTGAAAAGCAACAAAAACTATTTAATCGCCAGTTTAATAAAGCATGAAGAAAAAAAAAACAGAGTATTGAGTAAATTGAGAAAAACAGAGAAAAGCTGAAAGACTGAGAAGAGACGGAATAAAAGTTTCTCACCTGTCACAATCAGTTTTGTTCCTGCTCCGAATACCACAGTGATTTATTTACTGAGTCTCGCCGAACAAAAAGTTGCAGAAGAGAAACTCACACTGATCCACCATCACACACTGATTTACTGCTTCTGCTCTGATCAAACACTAGTCTCCTCAGTTTCACTCCTTCTAAACTCTTAAAGTGCCTCGGAAAAGATGGTTTTCATTCTGCTGAGACTGAGATGAAGAGATTGAGAAGAAACGTTCAGAACAAACCGTCGACTCAGAAGAACTTTAGAACGTCTCAATGCATTTTTTACTGGTTTAGTGATTTGTTAAATGAACAACGTGTTTTGTAGTTTTCATTCTTACATCAGCTTTGTATGTTCACTGTAATTTTCTGGTCTGGTGTTAAAGTAGAAGTTGATGTGGTTGACATTGAGCAGGTTTTTGTCACGATGTGAATCACTGTGATACGTACTCCTTTACAGAGTCGTCCCACGTCTTACAGTAATACACTGAAGAATCTTCCACAGTCACAGTCTGGATTTTTAGACTATAATCTGATTTAGACGAATGTGTTGAATTGAATTTAGGAGCAGAGAATCCAGATCCATAGTTAGGGCTGTTCCAGCCATGATACATCGAGAGCACAAACTGTGGAGTTTCTCCTGGAATCTGTTTGTACCATCTAGCATCAGAATCAGTCACTGTTCCCAGATTGCACTGTAATGTGGCTGTTCCTCCTTTCTCTAAAGAGTTTATCTGAGTTTGAGTCACTTTAGTCGCTCCACTGACGCCTGCAGAGTAAAAAGCAGCTTTATGTGATTGTTGTTCAGAAATCCGATGATGTGAAACTTACAGGTCAGAAGAGTGAAGCAGGAGCAGAAAAGTCTTAGCATGTCTCTGGTGGTCTGCTGTGGTGCGGAGGAAAGACGAGCTGCTGCAGGATAATGCTGAGATGATCAGAGACAGAGAGAGTTTAAGACGCTGAAGAGATCTGAGAGGGATGAGCTTCTGAAAAGCCTCCACACTATTCGATTCACACCAGTCACGCCCGATTCACAGCAGAGGAAGTGTACGTGAGATACTAGGGTGACGAGATCCCTCGGATGCGTGTGCTGACCAGAGGCTGTGAAGCTCCGCAGACCAAACTATTTAAAATGATAAGCCAAAAACTTACCAGCGCGACAGAATCCACTGCTTCAGTGAAAGCGCCGCTCTTCCTGTTTATATTGAAACCGTTGCACCATAATAATGAATGTGTTTTTGTCCCCATCTATATGCCTAATAACATATACATTTCGACTCATTTGAATTCCAAGAAAACGCATGAACTTGTTTTGATTTCGTTCGTATTTTTACTAACTTTTTCAATATTATATCAGTGACAAAGTATGATGAAAACCTACGACATCTACCGGTAAATACTAATATTACTTAATACATCGCAGCGTAAGCGTACTTATTTCTGGTCCTTCTTCCGTCTCTTCAGCGTGGGCTTCTTCAATAAATGGGTCACACGATGGATTCAGAACGACTTGTTTATTTCCACACAATTCACAGTCATTCACAGCATTCACAGTCCGCTTCTCTGGGAAACTCGCACCTGACTCGTTATTTCTCGTTACTCCAAGTTCGCCTTAAAGCAGGGGTGTCCAAACTTTTTGATTCACGGGCCACATTGGGCTCTAACATTTGACAAAGGGGCCGGTGTTCTGACAATAGTTCCTACAGCTCAGAAGTTCCTACACTGACGTCACTGACCAGCTGTTTTTAGCTAGAGCGCTGCGCAAGCGCGTTAAAACACGTCAGGACAGAATACTAATATAAATAACTACAAAATATATTAACATGTTACGAATATCTTGTGTACTGTTGTAAGTGTCCGTGTTCATTTAGTGCGTTTATGTTTATTCATTGATCCAACGCTACAATATCAAAAGTACATACAACAAAAGTACAGAATGTTTGTACGATCAAGTAGGAGAAGAAACGTTAGACATAACGAACTTTTTAACGCTCATGTAGCGCGGAAAGTAGAAAAATCTGAGCGGAGAACACGCTGAGCGGTGACGTATGTTCTAACGCGCATGCGCACGTGCTAGCTAAGAACAGCTGAGCGGTGACGTATGTTCTAACGCGCATGCGCACGTGTTAGCTAAGAACAGCTGAGCGGTGACGTTTGTTCTAACGCGCATGCTCAGCGCGAAATGTAGGAACTTCTGAGATGTAGGAACAATTGTCAGAACACCGGAACGGGCTCGGGGAAAAAAAATACACATTTTAGGGTAGTGTTGTCACGATACTGGAAATACAACTTCGATACGATACTTGGAAAAAGTATCGATACTCGATACCATTTTCGATACCACGGGGAAATAACGTAACAATTTTAGGGCCTTTTTTTTCTTTTTTCGTTATGAAAAAAATACATAACAAGACTGGAACATGAACATGTGTCTGAATGAGGAATCCCAAGAAGAAAAGTGCATAAATAAATAAAACTGCTATACAATTGAATTTTCCAGGAGAAAAAAAATAACTTAAAAGCTTTTTAAAAGATTAAATTAAAACAAATGAATTTGGTAGGAGCTCTAAAGTACAATATTTTATTTTTTTTGTTGTTAGTAGTAGTAGTAATAGTAGTCTTGTGGTAAAAGGATCGGAGTGAGTTTTGACTGCAGAATGATGGTGCTTTAAAAGAAATATTACAAATTTAGAAACATTTTTGTGTGTTTTTATTGTTTGATGTATTATTCAAAATTAATAAGCTTACTTGTCAAACTTGTATTAATATACACCTGTTGGTATATTGTGGTAGAGTATTTATCTGCTTAAATCTGCCAGAGTTGAACAGCAGTATTTGTATAAACTGATTTAGATTTGGGATTTAATTAAACACCATTATTGATCAGCGCATAGACATCTACAGTACTCTAAATAAATTCAAACGTGCTTCACACCATCACTGAGATCACTAGGATTCATTTTTTACATACATTTCTAGTAATATCGTAATCTCTCGTCAGATGTGTACAGTATTTCACTGAGTTAACGGGCAAAACGGGACTTCAAAACACGCGTATTAATAGTAAAAACAGTTACTAACTTCTTGAAACTCTTTCTACACGACTGCGTCTACACGTCTTTCTACATCTCGTGCTCATTTGCCTGGAAGCCGAAAAACTGGGGTCGGCACTTTTTTTAAGATCCGTGTAAATCACACTAAAAATACTCCGTCAGTTTTGGGCTTACATACAAGTATTATGCATCAATTGAAAGTTTAGAGTGTCTATTATTTTTCTATATTTTTCTTAATGAATACAGAATGTTGTGTTTGTCATAAGAAAATAAAACTAAAACGTGAAGCACGTTTTTTCTTTCCCGTTGTTAAGAGGAGTCCGTTCAGAAATGCGTCTAAAAAGAGCTGTAACTTAATAAATATGTATCACACAAATGTGAAACACATGTCTACATAAATCCGAGAATGTCTTATTTTTTAATCACGTAAGTAGAATTCAACAGAAATATTGTCCGTGTCGGTAATCTGTCTAAAATGCAATGGTTGAGTTAGTTCAGCTGAGCCCCGCCCCCGCGCATTCACACACACTAGAGTTTAACACGCAAAAGGCTCGAAACCACGTTCTCCTTTATCTCCGCGTTCTCCCGTCACGTTTGATGATGGCGCGGATCTCTCTCTCGGACGCTCGCGAAGACTGAACTCGCTGACAAATTTAAGTGCGCAAGCGCGAAGATGAAAACCCGGAAGCGTGAATAGTATCGATACTTTTGAATTCACAGTATTGTACTGTTTCAGATTTTTGAACACTATTTTAGGGTATACACATTTTTGTATATAGTTTAGTATTTAACATTAAATAGTGTTTATTTCTATTTAAAAATGCATTCCAAAAAAAAAAAGAAAAATATATAATATGCAGATATAATACTAAAACGCAAATAAAGTGATTTAGCATTTTAACTGCTTTTTAAAATGTTTTCATAAATAAAGGAATAAAAACCTTCATAATGGAACATTGAAAAAAATATATATGATTTTGATTTAATTTTTTACAAGCTCGTGTGGGCGTGGTGAAACAAACCGTATTCGTTTGAGATCACATGGTGTGTTCACGTGCTGAACCGCGCCGAGAGCGTTTGAAAGAGTTAAACGAGGCAAAAGAGCCGAATCTATGAAAAGAGCCGAACTTCCCATCACTATAATGAAGACCTTCTGTGCGAAAACACTGCTGCGTGCTGTGATGGACCAAACGGATTGGTCGAATTTGCGGTAAATTTGCGGTGATTGGATGAAATTGCAAGGCTGCAAATAAATTGCAGGGTTTCGCTGAATTTGCGTGAATTGGCGCGATCGCGAATCCTGGAGGGACTGAACACTGGCCGCGGGCCGGATTACATTCATTTTATGAATCAAGTCACGGGCCGGTCGAAATTTGATTAAGGGCCGCATTTGGCCCCCGGGCCGGACTTTGGACATGCCTGCCTTAAAGGGACAGGGACTTTTTCCCACAATTCTTTTAAATATTTCAAGTTAAATAATATAATGCCAATCACAAATTAAAAGCGGGCCAGCGGGGGAGTAGGGAGGGGGGACAATCGTACCGAAGCACAGATCGCCCAGTGTGAGTACACCCTTAAATGTCCCCACAACCCGAGTCCAAAGTCATAAAGTGAGGCCACAAAGTTAGGCCCCGACTGCAGCCCCTGATATGCTCCGGGCAATCCTCTGGTCTCGGTTGCGTGTGTGGGTCACTGGTCGGGTGACCGGGCCACCGGGGTCAAACAAAAAGTCTGACCCAGACTCCTCACACCACAGTCCGGCTGGTGAATAGTCCACCTTTGGCCATCCCCAGGCTTTCTGCTTCAAGGTCAGTCCAGGACGCAAAGACTCTCCAGCAAACCCAGATTCCTCCAGTTCTCTGCAAAGCTCTGCGGGTCTTGGCCCAGCTGAAAGGCGCTGTCCTGACCGGTCCCTCTTTCTGCAGGGATCCGCAGCGGCTACTGGTGTGTAGAGTGTCTACCGGCTACAGCGGCCTGCAGTACTCCAACCCCTCGCAGTCCATGTCCCCCAGCTTCGCCTCGATGTCCATGACAGAATCTATCATAACGGTCACTGTCCCCATCTTGGTGCACAGACTTGCATCCTCCACGGCACACGTCACTCGCTCCGGACTTGACGCCCATTGCACTCGGCGGGCAGCACCGTCCTTCCTCCGGCTGTGCTGGTGGTGGAGCCCGACAAACACCTGCGTGCAGGATCCCTTCAGCTCGTTCAGCTGTCTCGAGAGCCTCCTGCACCATTGCGGGCCATGTCAACCGCACATGATGCCGCAACAGGTCTGGTGTTAGTCCCCGCAGAAACGCGTCGAGGCTCATCATCTCATGAGCGTCAGCCGGAAAGGTGGGGTAGGGCTGCCGACAGGTGAGCTGCACAAGAGAGGCAAATGCTCTCAAGCTTTCCCCTCTCCGCCGATAGCAGCTCCTGAGATGTGCTTCTGCGTCCAGTTGAACCAGATAGGGTTCCAGGGGTGTTGTTCCACTGCAGTGCGGCAGCTGCACATCCTCTCCAGGTGGGAACACCTTCATACTCGTTTGGTCTCGTTTTCAACTTTTAATTCTGCCAAAACAAACGTGCGGTCAAGACCAGGAACACGGAACGCGCTTATATTACAACCTTTAAAGAAAACTTTCTTGGAAAACAATTGCAAATACGTCTAGCAAACGTCACTCTCACCAACACACACTAACCCCGGTGTTCCTGACCCCTGCCGTAGAAAGTGTGTCTGTGAAACATGAAACTCGCATTTCTCCGTTAAGAAACTGATTCTTTCGTAAGCGTTGAAGCACCAACTTTACATGCATGAAAAGAGTATTAACATCTTGAGATTAAATGAAAATGTCATCAAGGTAAATGACCACAAATGTATTTAGAAAATTCCAAAAGTTAGAAAGGCCAAACGGCACGGCATGGCTCGGTGAGGTTCCAGACGCTTTAACGGATAAAACAGCAAGAATTAAATCAATAGGCTGTGTTCCTTGGATCTGCTGACTCACAGATTGTCCGTTAATGCAGTGACGCTGACAACGCTGTGAAATTTCCCCGCTGTGGGACTAATAAAGGATTTTTCAATTCAATTCAATTCAAAAGTCGCTCCACTTGGTAATTTCGCGAGAGGCCCAATCGATGTCTGGATTATGTTGGATGAGCCATGGAAGTCCTAATACGAGATCTGCAGTGGACCCTTCTAAGATCATCAATGCTATGGTCTCTACATGCAACATCCTACCTGCAGATGTAATGGCTTAATTTGCAGGCGAATTCGTCCATGTGATAAAGGCCGACCTTGAATGATAAAGGCCCGAAACTGATGAGGATTGAGTGAGGGGTCAAATTGAGCTGACAAAAAGGTACCTGACTAGACGGAATTGATCAGGTCCTGGACTGTAATGCAGAGACCATTAGCTTTCAGCGTGACTGGGAAAACATGGGTGGACATGTTGGTGGAATGGCACTCACCACTGGGTAAGTTGTTTTTTTCTGGACAGTCCTTCACAGCATGATTCTCTCTCCTGCGGGTGCGCTCCGTCTGTGTTAAGCGGCAATGGTCAACTTGCATTGGTTCGAACTGATTGACTGGCTTTGACGGCGAGGGTCTCTGTAAATAGCTTGATGTGGGTAGGGGAGCACAGGCAATTTTTCCCCCAATTTTTTTTTAAACTCTAAGAATCAACAATTTTCTTTTTGAAGACTTTTTCACATAGCGTTTTTGTGTTGGTCTCGGACTAAGAAAAGCGCTATATAAATGAACTTGAACTATCAGACTACCACCTGATTGATGATGAAGCCATTGATAGAGATTAGATTAGATTAGATTCAACTTTATTGTCATTGTGCAAAGTACACGTACAGAGACAATGAAATGCAGTTAGCATCTAACCAGAAGTGCATATAAGGTATATTTACAAATGAGATATAAATAAATATAGATTATAGAAATATAAAGGTTCAAGGAAGTAGACAGTGCAGTAATGAGAAATATACAGGTGCATGGGAATATACAGTGGTTGGATTATATACAAGTGAATAGGAAGCAGAGTGTGCAAAAAGTGGCTAACCAAATATACAAAAACGTGCCATGAACTGTGCAACAATTGTAACAGTGCAAGTAGAAAAAAGTGGCAGTGCAGTGAAGTTCAGGCTGTTCAACTGCTGTTTAATGCAGAAACAGCTGTCGGGAAAAAACTGTTCCTGAGCCTGTTTGTGCCGGCTCTCAGACAGCGGTAGCGTTTCCCTGATGGGAGAAGAGTAAACAGTCTGTGGTTGGGGTGAGACGGATCTTTGATGATTCTCTTTGCCCTGTGAAGACAGAGAGAGGACTGTGATTTCGGTGCCGGAAAGGTCTGGTGGCATGACACGCTGTTTAGTCCACCTGCAGAGCGTCTCTCGTGGCCGCACTAACACCGGGAAATCATTCGGTCCTCCAACCATTCTGTTTCATGGATTTGGTCCATCCATCGATAGACAGGGCTCAGAAAGAGAACCAGAAAAATGTACACTTGATTTAATACCGACAGCACGCAGCAGAAAGTAACCAATAGAAACTGACACTACAGTATGAATGGATTATGAACAAAGTTCAAGGCTCTTGGACTATGGATCGTAGGCAATTGTAAGATTATTAATATTTTGGAGGCCTTTGAATTATTATAAGTCGAAGGATGTCTTCCGCAGCGGTCAAACGGTGTTCTCTCTCTCTGTGTCCTGTAGCGGCGTGTTCAATGAGCGGATCCGGGGAAAATGATACGGAAGCGGAAAACCAGCGTTATAGTATAACAAAATGGTTTTAATCCAAGCATCAGCATATCATTATCCGATTACATGAAAGTCATGGCGTCATTATATACCGATACAAACATGCATTGTTGTAAAGAAAGTCCAATGACGAAAGAACAGCGGGTGGGAGTTGGTCTCTTGGTCCAATGACCGACAAGAGGGATCGAGGTGGGATGGTTTGAATGATCCAATACCGAAAGAGCACCGGGGGGAAATATTTGCATAGGAACCTTTCATCTGATCGGTCACAAAAGGTACAGGTAAACAATGGCACAGCGGGTGTCCTCCCAGGGATTCCGGACACGGGGAGAACCATTTGTCATGATTAAGACAGAGGAAAACATGAAAGTAAAGTAGAAACACAGAGAAATAAACACATCAAAGCATGAATGCATTACAGAATAGGACAGAAATAAAATATGAAGACATTAAGGCATAAATCCTTTCTCACATAAAGACAAAGTATAAATCATTTTCTGATGGTGTGTATCCGTGGATCTAAGAGTCTGCGAATGACAAAACCAGACAAGGAAGCAAATTCCCGTGATTGCACAAGATCTCATGAAATAAATACAGCCCGTGATTGCATCAAGGCTCATGAATGGGGAATAATGTCAGAGGCAAAACATCTGGGAACGCCGGGCAGAGCAAAGGACAGAGGCCGATTTGTGACAGTTCCTACATCAATAAACATTAGTAATAAGTTGGAATATACTAAAGTAAACGCTTTATTCATGCTGTACAGCAGGGGTGAACAAATATTCTGATTCACGGGCCACATTGGGTTCTAACATTTGACAAAGAACCGGGCTGGAGGAAAATATACATTTTGGGATATGGTGGAAATATAATGGTATTTCTATTTAAGTTCAAGTTCAAGTTCAAGTTCTGAGCATTTGTAAGGCACTTTTGCTTGGCCGAAAAAACTTTCAGCAAAAACAGTTGATCGTGAAGAGCTTCAGAACAGTCTCTTGCTTTCATTCTTACATAAGCTTTGTAGGTTCACTGTAGTTGAACTGGTTCACTGTAGTTTCTGGTCTGGCATTAAAGCAGAAGTTGGCGTGACACTGAGCAGGTTTTTGTCACGGCGTGAATCACTGTGATACGTACTCCTTTACAGAGTCGTCCCACGTCTGACAGTAATACACTGCAGAATCTTCCACAGTCACAGTCTGGATTATCAGACTATAATCTGTTTTAGAAGAATGTGTTGAATTGAATTGAGGAGAAGAGAATCCAGATCCATAGTTAGGGCTGCTCATGGTATGGTGCATTCTTAACATATACTGTGGAGTTTCCCCTGGAATTTGTTTGTACCAATAAACATAATAATTAGTCACAGATTCCAGATTACACTGTAATGTAGCCGTTCCTCCTTTCTCCACGGGGTTTATTTGATGCTGAGTAACTAGAAATGCTCCACTAGCACCTGCAGAGTAAAAAACAGCTTTAAGTGATTGTTTTTCAGAGATCAGACGATTTTAAACTTACAGGTCAGAAGAGTGAAGCAGGAGCAGAAGAGTCTCAGCATGTCTCTGGTGGTCTGCTGTGGTGCGGAGGAAAGTCGAGCTGCTGCAGGATAATGCTGAGATGATCAGACAGAGAGAGACTTTAAAACGCTGAAGATATGAGAGGGATGAGCTTCGTCATGCCTGATTCACTCTAGAGGAACATCACCAAAGCTTATGACAAAACATATTTGTGATCTCATGTAAACATAATAAATGAAATACAGAATACACGTAATTATTGTTATTACACTTAATTGTAATCAAAGAATTTATGGCGAGCAAAATGGGAAAAACAAATACATTTCAGTGTTCAAATAAAAATTATAATTTTTATTAAAAACTCTATACAATAGCAGACATATATTAAGTTTTGCCTCTAATCAACTACACTGGCTTCTGGCTTCCACATGTATTTAAAAGATGGGGAGAGAACATACAATACTGTTCACAACGGTTATGGTGGAATATTTCTCAAGGATAACGTGATGACATTGAAAACACCAGCACAATGTGGAGAGTTTTGCGCCTCTCTGCTTTCTAGTGTTGAGTAAAAGTAATTTAATTAGTTATTATAACAATCTCTGGAGTAAAACACAGAGCGTAGTGAGAGAAGACCAGTCCAGTCCATGGTTCAGGTGAACACCAGGTATGTAGATGTTTGTGCTGGAGAGATTCGCCTGAAGTCAAACAGCATGTCTTTTGGAAAAGTGGTTCAGAATTGGATGTGAGATGCTGCGTGTGTGAGGCAGAAATAAATAAACAGGGCGTGTGACAAAACAGCTGAATTTTCATTATACAATTTCCTGAACACAACCACTAACCATTAACATAACCACACTAACCACATAACTGAACTGAAAATTAAAGTAGTTACAATGTGATTTGAATGTGTCTGATATAGTGAAGCAGATGTTTCCAGAGTGTCAGGACTGAAGAAAATCTTCACACATCACTGCATCTGATGCCACGTTCGCTCTCACTGAAACAAAAAAAAATAATATAGAACATCAAGGTCAAAATTATTTTACACTAAAATTTTCATTAACTCTTTGAAGCTAACTTTCTTTCAAACACCTTTAAAAGTACTGTGTATCTCTTTTTCAAGACCTTTTATTTTAATAATAAAATAAATAGATTAATTTAGTAATCTGTTATTAACAGAAATCTGTTAAATTTTGTCTTTATACTCAAAACAGTGGTAAAAAACAATTAATGATTTTAATGTACACCCCCGCCCACACACACGCACACTCTCTATCTCTCTCTCTTTCTCTCTCCCTGTGTGCGTGTGTGTGTGCATGTGTATGTGTAACTAAGGATCAGAAAAAAAAAATCACAAATCAATAGCTTAAAAAACAAAAATAAACAAAAAAAGCAACACCATAGAATGTATTTCATGCAGTTTATTAGCAATAACAAAGAACAGAAATTAACATTGCGCTAAATTAAAATTACATCAATTCCAAAAATACATGAAAGCAAATATTTTTAAGTGGCATTGTTGTTAGATTTAACGTGCATGAGTGACTATCGTGGCATACTCGCACCAAGAAGCGACTGATATTCTTCAGACTCCGCACTGTGATTTCCTGATGCTCTTCTGGACTTCTGCACCAGCAGCAGCAGAGACTTCACACGTCAGCTCTGTGTCTCTGTTCCACTCGTATCTCTCCAGGCTGAAGAAGCTGCTCAGTCTGTATTTCTGACCCGACTGATGCTGGACGGAGCCGGTGGAAACACCGTCACTCACCCACGTTCCGTTCACAAGCCAACGCACGTCAGCCCAAGGTCCAGACATGTCAGTGACACCAGAGTGACTTTAGCAATTTTCTCATGCTGAACTCAGACAAAACCGAATTATTACTTGTTGACTCAAACTTAAAGTCTGATGCACCCGAATACAGTATGAATCTTAACGGGCTTGAAATCTTATCCTCACCTAAAGTGAAAAGCTTAGGTGTCACAAATTACACCTGCACCTTCAGAAAATTGTCAAAATCTATAGTACTTGAAGTTATTCTAATTGCCTTGTATTTTTTTTTNNGCTCTCCCGACCGGATGCAGAAAAACTGATACATGCGTTGATGACATCCCGGTTAGATTACTGTAATGGTCTTCTGGGAGGTTCTCCTGCTAAACTAATAGATAAACTTCAGTTGGTTCAGAATGCAGCTGCTAGATTACTAACCAGAACAAAATGTAGCCATATTAGTCCAGTGTTAATGTCGCTACACTGGTTACCTGTTAAATATCGCATCCAGTTTAAAATTCTCTTAATCACTTATAAAGCACTAAACGGTTTAGCTCCTCTATATCTCAGTGAGCTCATCACTTACTACGAGCCTACACGACTGCTGCGCTCTCAAAACTCCAGGCCAGCTTATAATACCGCGAATCTCTAAAATCTACCAGGGAGGAAGATCCTTTTCATACTTAGCACCCAAACTATGGAATGCTCTGCCTAGTCCAATTTGAGACTCAGAATCAGTGAGTCAATTTAAGTCTAGACTGAAGACGCTCTCTTCAACAAGCATATATTGACCTGTTCATAATAATTACAGAAAATATTAATATATCGTATAGAAAGGCTGCCTAGTTAGTGCTCGGAACCGAATTACACCTGCACCTTCAGAAAATTGTCAAAATCTATAGTACTTGAAGTTATTCTAATTGCCTTGTATTTTTTTTTTCTCTCCCCTCCTCTCCTGAGCGCCAAGTGTCGTACGACCGGACCGAGGTGCTTCCTCGACCTCTGTGGACCTGATGACGCTGTTGGCGTGGAGAAGTGGAGCCGCCTCTTTCCCCATGAGGAGGGAAACATGTTCCGAATCATCATTAAAAATGACGCGGAACAACCACCGCACTGATTGTGTAGTGTTAGAATGCCGAGGAGACTGGCACCAGTGAGCCGGGTTCTCCCCAGGGTTTTTCCTCGTTAAAGAGGTTTTTTTACCTGGCCACTGTTGCGTATGTGCTTGCTCGCTGGTCTTTGTCTTTGTCTTGTCATAACCGCAGCCACTTAGTTAACACCAACAATCCAGACGACAAATTGAATAAAAAGCAACATTTCCCTTACATATTTACATGTGCGCTTTGAGACAGTTAAAACTGTGAAAAGTGCCTTACAAATACTCATTATTATATTATTATTATTATTATTATTATTATTATTCAGAAGAGCTTCAGAAAGTCTCAATGATGTTTACTGGTATAATGGTGATTTGTTAAAATAAACACTGTGTTTTGTAGTTTTCATTCTTACATCAGCTTTGTAGGTTCACTGTCCAGTAGTTTACTGGTCTGGTGTTAAAGCAGAAGTTGACGTGACACTGAGCAGGTTTTTGTCACGGTGTGAATCACTGTGATACGTATTCATTCACAGAACTGTCCCATGTCTTACAGTAATACACTGCAGAATCTTCCACAGTCACAGTCTGGATTATCAGACTAAAATCGGTTGTAGAAGAACGTGTTGAAGTGAATATAGGAGCAGAGAATCCAGGTCCATATTTAGGGCTGCTCCAGCCATGATGAATAAAAAACACAAACTGTGGAGTTTCTCCTGGAATCTGTTTGAACCAGTAAGGACCATAATCATTCACTGTTCCCAGATTACACTGTATTGTGGCCGTTTGTCCTTTCTCTACAGAGACCATCCGACTCTGAGTCACTTTAGTCGCTCCACTGACGCCTGCAGAGTAAAAAACAGCTTTACGTGACTGTTGTTCCGAGATCAGATGATGTGAAACTTACAGGTCAGAAGAGTGAAGCAGGAGCAGAAGAGTCTCAGCATGTCTCTGGTGGTCTGCTGTGGTGAGGAGGAAAGACGAGCTGCTGCAGGATAATGCTGAGATGATCAGAGAGAGAGAGACTTTAAGACGCTGAAGATCTGAGAGGGACGAGCTTCTGAAAAGCCTCAACACTAAAGTCACGCCTGATTCACTCTAGAGGAACATCACCAGAGCTTGTGACAAATGTAAACATAATAAATGAAATACGGAATACACATAATTATTGTTATTACACTTAATTGTAATCACAAAATTTATGGTGAGCAAAATGTGAAAAACAGATAAATTTCAGAGTTAAAATAAATATTACAATTAATAATAAAATGTAATACAAAAGCCATATTTTAACGTTTTGCCTATAATAATCAACTACACTGGCTTCTGGCTTCCACGTATATTTAATGGTTGGGAAGAGAACATACAATACTGCTCTCAACCTATAGGGGGTGCAAAATGAAACTTAACAAAAAAAGTGTTCTTATCTTGTTTATCACAGGCACATTTAGGAAGTAGTATAACATTTCAGATATAAGCACATCAGTGTCTGATCTTTTTGTGTATCTTTAAAGAGCTACTCATTCCAGCATTGACATTTAGCACATTCATCCATATCTCACACAGCATCTTCAGGTTCTAAGCTAAAAGTGCTGCTCAGTGCTGCTAATATTAAAAACCTTAGTGTTCAGAGCTACTGAGATGAACATCTCATTGGTGTCAAAAGCAGTAATTGAAAGTTTCTTATTCATACCAAGAGTAGCCAGTCTTCTGAGTAGTTGGAGGCGACTTTGGCCTTTCAGGTCAAAAGTTTTGGCCTCCACACTAAAGTCACGCCTGATTCACTCTAGATGAACTTTACCAGAGTAAGACGGAGACTGGAGATCATTTGCACCACATGTTTCATGTCGATGTGAGAATCTAAATGTATGACTAACGTCTGACTGTGTTATTGCTACTATTTTTATTCTGTTTGTTTTGACTGTTTTTTTTTTTTCTCATCAGCTAATGACTTTCTGACTGGCCATGCTGTTGTATTCTAGACTTTTCTCTAAAGCCTCTCAGTCCTGAAGAAACACATCCAGATCAGGTGTTGTTCAGCAGAAGCTTGGTGCAGATATACTGGAGTGGTCGTTGCATCACCTGCGTGGTACGACTTGGATGTCACTCCCAATTTACACAGTTTATGTACCACTTTCTCGCAGCTCTCTGGTCTGACAATACACAATCCCACAACCCTGCAACAGCAATTCAGTCCAATACATTTGATTTGGGTTCAATACAAGATTTGACCTTCTGTTGACCTTCTCAACAACCAAACTCAAATATTAAACTCAAGAGCTTCCCTAGATTAAGTTTTTTTTTTCTGTACAATTTTTCTGTACCTATTTTCCTTTCCAATTAATTACTAATATGAATTTTATTTAAATTGTACTAGTAATCAAACCAGGATCCAGGAACTAGGTTTAATTTATACAGAAATAACAAGCTAGTTTCAGATTTAGTTTTTTTTTGTTGCTTTTATAACCCTACATTTATTTTCTGTACTGTATCTCTGGGTCACAGGGTACTGAAGTCAATTCTATCAACTCTCGGCCTGATGGTCGAAAACACAGTAGGACAGAAATTCACACATTCACACTCTCACTCAAACGTTCGGACAATTTCATTATTATTATTTCCTAATGGCAAAAAATATTGTAGATTTAAAAAAATCTACCTTATTCTGTGTGGCGTCACACGCCATCGATCTTCTCGTGAGTGACTCTCATTTGCTTGAGCTAAAAAAACTGAAGAATGAAACCGCAGCAGGTGTTTCTATCACCCGGAAATTTCTGTGCTGAAGAAATTCTACAGGCTTCACTGCTTCAGGTAAAACCTCTTCAGCAATCTCTTAAAAGTCATAATTTAAAGTCAAAAGTCAAAAAGTCATAATTTAGAGAAAGGTCATGACTCATGAGTAATTTCTAGATTATTGGTTAAAAATGGAACAACTGTATTTAAATGTGAACACTGTTGAGTTATCAATTAAATGTTAGTTAAAATATTCCAGACAAATCTGTAAACTATAGATTGCTTTGTCAGTTTATTGCGATGTGTTTGAATATATTTGCTTAATTAAACCTGCCAAGAGATCATTACAGTCATCCAGCCTCGAGATTACCAGATCCTGAAGGTCGTATCTTTTTCATTGTGGAATAATAAAA
This sequence comes from Paedocypris micromegethes, assembly GCA_028031935.1. Classification (NCBI taxonomy): domain Eukaryota; kingdom Metazoa; phylum Chordata; class Actinopteri; order Cypriniformes; genus Paedocypris; species Paedocypris micromegethes. Next base: position 1,563,478 of record CM051506.1, read on the forward strand.
GTAATAATTGAACTTTAGTAATCTCTAAGTGGTAAAAAAATGTGTCTCTGCATATGACCCATCTGAAGAGTGAACACACACTCGGAGCAGTGGGCAGCCTCTGGGTGCTGCAAACAGGGGGCATATGAGAGGTTTGTGTCTGGCCCAAAGACACTTTGAAACCATTGGACCGGGCTTTGAACCTTGTGGACACAAAGATCCACAAATTCCCTTCCACTGAACCACAACTACCTCCTAAGGTAAATTGACAGGACATGTCTCTGAGAAAGTCTGGTCATCTGACGTGAAGGACACAAACGGCAGCGATATGTATTATTATATACGTACCTTATTTCATTTGCACTTATGATCACTGGTGTCTCTCTCCCCGCCCTACTACTTCTCTTTCGGGTTTTTCCCTTATCAGGGGTCACCACAGCGAGTCATCCCTTTCCACCTCATTCTATCCTGAGTATCTTCTACTCTGACCCCAGCCAACCTCATGTCCTCTCTTACAACATCCACATATCTCCTCCTTGGTCGTCCTCTTGCCCTCTTCCCTGGCTGCACTTGTCTCTCTCCCCGCCCTCTCGGACATTTATACCTCCCGCCTCACCCGAAAGCCATCAGGATTGCTGTGGACTCATCTCACCCACTAGACTGTCAGCTACTTAAGCCTGGTGCCGTCAGGGAGGAGACAGCGAAGTCTCCAAGCCAGAACCAACAGGCTCAAGAACAGCTTCCTCCACCAGGCAGTCACAGCACTCAACTCCCTACCTGCTCTACCTCCTCTGCTCCCATAAACTGAACCCTCCACCCAGCAACAAACATGAACATTAACACTTATCTGAACATTACCCCCCCCCCCCCAATTCTTGCAGTATTTGCACAACACTACTACTTTTGCTAATATTTTCTATTTTGCACTGTACTTGTTTGTACATATTTGTATTTGTGTTGCACCAGGCTGAGGGAATGCAATTTCATTGTGTTGCATATCACAGATTTACTGCATATGTGACAATAAAGGTACTTGAACTTATAAAGTTTACATTTCTGTGTTGTTTACACACAGACACGCACGCAAGCACGCACGCACGCACGCACGCACACACACACACACCTTCTTATATCTTCCATAAACTGAGAGTCTCTTGATTACCAGTAAATCTGTGTTTATTTTAAATGTATGTAAACCCATGGGGACAATCAAACATGCACCATGGACAGAACCAATGCTCCATTGAAAACAAAGGCACAGCACGTGTCCTTCACTGTTTATAGCCACAAATGTCCTTTATACAAAAAAGCTAATTCTTTTTAACCTCCTGGGTCTTAGTGTCTGGTCACTGTGCGTCACAAAAGAGTTAAGCTGTGTTAACCTCTGACGTGCTAAAATGGACCACCATGTTGTGGTGGTCTTAGAGCACCCCATAGTAGTGTCCAATCGTCAAAGCGCATTTTACAGTTATATCAAAACTGCCGGAGAAAAGGACTGTCGAAAAGAAAGGTTCTGTCAGCTAATCTTTACAAAGGAAGTATTTAATTTTAAAGTATTATTTATGGAAAATTATGATCGCGATGTTTAGGTAAGACGTGTCCCTTTTGTTAGATCGTTAGAGATGAAAATAAGTTAATGTTTAGTAATAACTCATGTAATATCTCCAACACTAAATCGTGTAAAAAAAAAAAAAAACTCTTCATTTTTACACTTATTAGGCTTTTAAAAGCCCAACTAGCAATGTAAATTTAAAAAAAGAATGTAATTTCAGAGCTCGGGTTTCTAGAGGATAAAGAACCAAATCACAAGAGTCACAGATTCACAAATTTATTTAGCATGTTTGTACTTCCTCATGTAAGAAGCGATAGACGATGAGATCTCAGCGGATTTCTTGTTCTGTCCATAATATTCAAGGAATTGACCATCAGGCCCCACCAGGTACATGATGATGGTGTGATCCACCTGCGTGTGCAAAAGAATCACAATGAGGTGGAATCACAAAAATATAATTTCATCTGAGTTACGCGTAGTGAGCAGAGTCCAAAAAACATTGGTTTATGTCACAGTACAGATTGGATTTACAAAGTGACAAAGTGAAGACCAGCACTTACTATGTAGTCATTGTCCTCGTCCTTTGGGCCTTGACTATAGTAGACTCTGTAGGCCCGGGACACTTGGTCAATCTGGGTGACCGTGCCAGTCAGACCAATCAGCTTCGGAGAAAACTCTGCATAACGAGAAATACATTTTAATATACAAAAAATCACTATCAGTTGCATGATTTCAATCAGATTTCACTTGCAAACTACGTATTACAAAGTAAAGTAGGATGTGTTCGTTCGGCATTTCAGGTTCAACAAATAAAGCGTCATGAAAGCTGAAACAATATGCTTGATTTTTATGAAATAATAAAGCAGCAGAAGGCGACGCTGACCTTTCACATACGCTGCCAGTGCTTGTGGTGTGTCTCTGTCAGGGTCGATAGTGATGAGAAGCGGCGTCAAGTCTGGAAGAGTTTTAATCCCGTCTGTGGTAGGAACGAGACACACAACATCAAAAATTAAAGAATGCATTATAATAACTACAGTCTGATATTTTAATACAAATTCTGAAGTATTATCTCAATTTGAATAATCTTTTAATGAAAAATCTGCAGATTTAAATTTTTAATCATGCTAATAAGCTCCTCTGCTGCCTCTCACAAGCCTCCGTCCCGGCCTGCCTGAAAACCTCCACAATAATCCCGGTCCGCAAAAAGATACCCATAAACAGCCTAAATGATTACAGACCTGTCGCTCTAACTTCAATCATTACAAAATGTTTTGAAAAATTGGTCGCGGAGCACGGAGAAGCTGCTGGTATCCTTCTACTGAGCCTGTAGAGAGCATCCTAGCCTACTGCATCACAGCGCTTCAGAGAGTGATCAACATCGCCCAGAAGATCACTGGAAGCTCTCTCCGCTCCCTGGAAGACATTGCCTGCTCTCGCTACCTCAGCAGAGCAAGGAACATCCTCGTGGACACACATCACACCGGTCACTATTTGCTCACATTGCTTGTTTACATTGCTTGTTTTTGTATATGTTTACTCTTGCTGCTTTACATATTTATTGTAATTTTGGGGCACTTTTTTGCCCTCTTTTTATACTAGAGATTCTATTTATATTTTATCTTGTTCAATGTGTATATTCTCTTACATTTTTATTCTTATTCAATGTGTATATTCTCTTACATTTTTATTTTGTGTGTTCTTTTTCCTTATGTTGCACCAAACGGAGTAGTGTTCTTAATTTCCTTGCAACTATGTGCGTAATGACAATAAAGGCCTTCTATTCTATTATATTCTAAGCTGATAATGAATTAATATTTGCTTATATGCATGTAAAATTTAATATAAATTTTTATAATACTTTTAAAAACGCAGTTATGATTTTAAATGGCAAAAAAAAGTGACAGATTACCGATCTCATCCACAACCTGGATCATTTTCTCCAGCTCATCGGGACAGATATCTGGACAGTGTGTGAATCCGAAGTAGATCAGCAGCCACTGGCCGAGGAAATCCTCACTTTTTAGGGGCTTGTTGTCGTGGTCAATGAGAGAAAACGGACCCCCGAGCGCTGGTTTCCCCAAGGACTTTGTTCGCTCCTTCTCAATTACTGCAGCACATTATAAAACACACATTTATTACTCAAATACACACGCAAAAAAGAGTAAAACACACCGGGACTGACAGTTCCCACGGTTTAAATGCTCAAAAGAAAGTCCTCACAATCTTCTTTTTCTTTTTTGAAGTACTTCATCCCCAGAAGAAGACCACTACCCAAGGCAAACGTGATTGCCAGAGATTTCCATGTGACTGGCTGGGAGGAAAAAAGAAACGTTTAGTGTCATGCACAACGTTCCAGATGTCTAGATGTGTAGAGAAATGTTGTGTTTACACCGCTCTTCTTTTTGCCGGTTTGGTCTTGGTTAGACGAGGGTGGGAGGCTTGACAGGGTCCGAACGCTCAGGTGAGACACTCGTGCTGCTGTCCGACAGTTTCTAAACTAGATTGGAGGGGAAAATATATATATATATAATCAAGGTGAATTATTCAAGTTAAATAATGTGAATAAATACGTAAATCACAAGTAACTGTATCTGGAGTTACAGTGAAAAGCACTGAAACCACTCAATTCAGATAAGAAGCAACCACCTTTGTGCTGAAACACCATACGCTTAATAAATATAGTCCTGATTGTTTTATATGCACAAATATTATATATTTGCACAAATAGATACATATACTGTATTATTAATAAAGTACAAATGCAATCGATAATTTTAAAGCAATTAATAACATTTTAATCAGAATAAACGTTTTTCTACAAATAATTGTACATGTCAAAAAATGTTTAAGTCTGAAAATTACATGTGTATTGTCCTTGCTTGAAATGAATGAACCAGTGACCTACCAGTGGGCCAGTGTGTGGCAGCTCTGTACACCTGTGCAATGCCCTCGGGAAAGTTTCGGCTTTTAACAATATTCTGACACAAGTTGATTTAAACACATGACATCTTAAACTTAACACAACTGGCAAAGGCATTTTCCTTCCTACTCACGGTTCCTCGTCGCTGTAGTGACGTTGAATACGCTGCACGAGCGTAGCATACAATCTGCTGACCCCACATCAGATCTAAACAAACATACGGATGAACGAACGCGTGATAGACATTTACAAACTGATATGAGATCTGTGTGTAACGAGACAGCAGTGTGACGGAAGTGACGACAGTTTCGTTCAACGGCAATTGGCAATTATTTCTAACATTTGAAATCTGATTTTTTAATACTGTTGGACATTTCATAAATGTAAATAGCAAAATGGTTTTAGAATGTTTTGTCGTATTTTGTAGTTTAATTCGCCACCAAGGCGGTTCTTTTGGTGACGTCACAAATGTGCGACAGTCTTACCACACCATGCGTTTGAAATACTCCGCATACACATGGTTTTAAAATCAACAAAACTACTAATAACATCGTTCGTAAAAGGCTGAAAACTGCGTGGTTGCCATGGCTGGCACGGCGCTCTTTAAATCAAAGTAAGTGTGTTTTTAAAAGTTAAACAACGTTCGCAATTTAGGCAGAGCAGTAGTTTTAAATTACTGCTGGATATTGTAAGACAGCTAGATAACCAACATGTTATCATTTTTTTCAGTTATGTAGTTTCAAGCAAAATCGAGCCGTTTTATAAGGGAGGTAAAGTGCAGGTGAGTTCACGTGTCTCGAACTTTTTGAAATGTCATTAATTGTAGTTCGATTGAAATTAGATTTTGATTCAATATGTTGTACGTACATAAATGTAGAGTACAGTAATGTCTGTGATCCAAAAAGCTTCTTGTGGTCTATTTTCTTCTAGATAAGCCACGATGAACAGTACATTTTCTGCACATGTGGACGGCGAGTCAATGTTCTGCAGATCAGTACTGGGAAAATTATCCACAGTCTTGAGCAGGTCGGTGTCAAACAGATATCATTGTGCAGCGGCTCACCTTGATCTTAATGGGTCTGTTTTCTGTGCAGGACGATCAGGAGGACATCACGTCGTTCTCTCTCAGTCCGGACGATGAGGTGAGATTGTCACAGCTCAGGTTTACTGGACAATATGGAGAGTCTGACTTGTGACTGTCATGTGTTGCTATCTGCAGATGCTGGTGACTGCGAGCCGGGCTTTGCTTCTAAAGCAGTGGGACTGGAAGCAGGAGAAATGTTCTCGGTCGTGGAGAGCCATCCACAACGTCCCCGTGGCCAGCATGACCTTCGACTGCACATCAACTCTCCTGGCAACAGGTGGAACTTGATTGTCATTCCATCCAAATTATGTGGTTTCAGGGGTCTCAAACTCATATTGGCCGAGGCCTTTTTAACCTTCAAACTCAAGAATAATAAGGATCTGGTGTTTCAAACACCAGCAAGGGAAAGCGTTCTGGGAGATGTAGATAAACATGTTTATATAAATTCTTTTCCAAACTATGTTATATAGTGTACAGGAAAAATATTTCTTCTAGTATTTTGGGCTGAAGACATTCACATTACGAGTGTGAGTACTCACTTTAGTCAGGGTGTCGAACAGCATTTAATATTTTAAATACTCCTTTAGATGACAACTGTGGGCATACAAAGATGCCGTATTGTATAATGAATTGCTAAAAACCTCAAATTACATATTGCATGTAGCTGACTATTCTTGTATAAACTATAATGATTTAATTTGTAAGTTTTATTCAAAAGCACTTTTTATTTATCTCTTTTCTTTTCATTATTTTTAGCTGCATGTTCATGTTTCTATAATGCTATAATTATATAATCTTGGCAGGATATATATTTTATGGAAGACAATCTATTTAAAAAGTTTGTTTATTAATTTTTTTTAACCGTTTGGTTTTTTAACCTGTTTGTTTTTATCAATTTTTATTGGCCCCGTGTCTAAAGTGTGCGTTGAGTTGTCCCGTGTGCAAGTGTCGATGTGCCGAGTTTGACACCCCTGACGAATGATAATTTTTGATAAACACAATGATAAAAAGTGTTTTATTGTCTTCGGCCTCTTATCAATCAATTAAGGACAGTTCCAGATTACTTTGTGCAATATCTTTCTGATGCGCTTCTCTGTCTCTTTAAGAATTGATTCAGCGCAGAACAATGAAGTCACAATTGATGAACAATTGATGCTTTTAATGTAACCTCTGATTTATTAAATTCAAATAATGATACTGTATTTTAAAATTATAAAAATACATTAATATAAAATACATATTACTGCATTTTAAGTACAGTTTTTTTTTATTTGGGAGCATTAGGTCAGGTATGAAACATTTAAGACCCTTGGTTTAAGTGATTAGGCTTTCTAAAAGACTGACTCCGCATCAGCTGATTTCTGCTGTGCTAATAGGTGGTTGTGATGGCACCATCAAGTTGTGGGATGTCGTGAAGCAGTACTGCACCCACAATCTGAAAGGATCCGCCGGTGTTGTTCAGTGAGTGTTGAAGTGCATGACTTTATTCAGGATCAGTGATGTTCTGTCAAAGTGACACTTTCATGTTGTGTGAAGTTTGGTTGAGTTTCATCCGGACATCAACAAGCTGCAGCTCTTCTCTTCCTCCATGAAGTGCGGGATCCGGATTTGGGACCTGCGGAGCAGCAAGTGCGTGTGTGTGCTGGAGAGCCACTTCAGTGCAGTCACATCACTGGCCTTCAGTCTCGACGGTCAGACGCTGGTCAGGTACAAACTTCCTCGTGTGTTTGGTCGTATTTTTCATTATTGACGTCCATTATGTCATATTATTTTTTTAGCTACAATATAAGTTTATCCAACTTTTTTCTGCAATTATTACTGTTTTCATTTTTCAATGAACTTCATAAATTAAAAACGTTTTCATGACTAAAAATCATGAATAAAAACATTTTTACTTGTTTTTATCATTTGTATTAAATTGTGTTAAAATGACAGAAAATGTGTTTTATATTTTATTTACATTTATTAAAATTAAAAAAATAATGTTTGATGTCTTTGTTTTCTTGCTGTTGTACTTTTCAGCTCTGGCAGGGATAAAGTGTGTACAGTGTGGGATCTGAACAAGAACTCGGTGAAGAGAACTGTCCCGGTTTATGAGGTCAGATGGAGAGACACCACTGCTTCTTGTCTTCAAACTGCCAATCCGTTAAACTGATGATTATATTTTCCTCATGCTCTCAGGCTGTGGAAGATGTGATTATTCTTCCTGAGATCAGTGATCACTCTGAGATGGGGGTGAAGACCACCGACTTACACTTTCTCACAGCCGGAACTAAAGGTGAACACATAAAACCGTAACACACCCGTTATGAATTTCTGCAAAATACACATGTGGAACAAAGCAGTGACTTTTTCAATGTGGAATGTCACTGCTACACTGTAAAGGTGTGAATTTGCAAGGAATGTTTGACAGATGTTTTTTAAACATGAGACACGAGGTTGACTTCCATAATGCAAGATTATATTATTGCAATGTTAAATACGATAAAAAAGCTGATAGGGATTTTAATCTTAAAAGGATTGCAAGTTTGAATCTGCATGGTGTAACTCTCTACAGTTGACGAGCTCCACGAAGGATCCTTATAGTAGGGTGCTAATGTGCATGCTTTTTTAGTTTTAATTGCTTAATAATTGTTTTTATGATGCTTCTAGTTGAAGGTTATTCACATGCGTTGATCAGCATAAAGATTAATCGTTTGGCTACAGCAATAGAACAACAGCAACAGTAGCAAATAGGAAAGCGTTTCTGTGTTTGATTACTAATGTCTGTCTGGGAAAGTGTTTAAAGCCAGTTGCTAATTGTCCAGCCACTGCAGTGCAAAACACAGTAATATTCCGTAATGTTCTGGCACAGCATTAAACCATATTTCAACTGCTGTTAGTGTAGCTAGTGTACTGTAGTTCCAGTATCTCTGATCGGACCCTTTTTAAACATTATTTTATTAAAAAGAGTACATTTTTGTGTTTCATTTTTAGTTGGTATCTTTTATTTATTTATTTTACAATATTTTCAAAATTAACAGCTTTTTTTGGTTCAATTATATATTTAGGATGATGCACCAAATGAAGGGTCACCTTTAGCCCTCAGTTTTGAACATTGACCTCTGCTCCAAGTTTTTTAGTTGATTTTCAAGCCGTTGCCGTGTGGCTTTGCGCAGGTGTTGTTCGAGTGTGGGACTCCAGCTCGGCTCAGTGCGTCTTCACTCAGACCCTTCCTGACGCTCCGGTTCTCAGCTCCGCGGTGGGCGACCTGGACCCTCGTAGTCTGACGCACTGCCTGCTGCTGCCCAAGTCCAACAGACTGGCCACGGTCACTGCTGAACACAACATCCTGATCTACCAGATGCCCTCGATGGCCGTCCAGCAGCAGGTCAGCAGCTCCAACCACTCAACCAAACCTTCCCGGCCTATAATGCTGTTAACACTGTTGTTCCTCCTGCTTTCAGTTTGTGGGCTACAATGATGACGTCCTGGACGTGAAGTTCGTTGGGAAGAACGACACGCATGTGGTCGTGGCCACTAACAGCGCTCAGCTGAAGGTGTTTGAGTTATCCACCAACAGCTGTCAGATTCTATACGGACACACGGGTCAGTCATGACACTAGAGGGCAGCGCCGAGTCGCTTAACTTTCTAACCGGCGACTTTCATCATCTGTCTGCAGATACAATCATGTCTGTTGACGTCTTCCGGAAAGGCTCAATGTTTGCGAGCTGTGCCAAGGTGATTCTTGTCTCTTTCTTATCGCTTTCTAAACATTTGCATGTGACTTACTAGTTGCTTGTGTGCAGGACAAGACTTTGCGAGTGTGGAGGATGGATGAGGAGAGTGGCCGTGTGCGCTGTGTGGCTCAGGGCAGTGGACACTCAAACTCCGTGGGGTCTGTCGCCTGCTCCAGGTCAGAATTCAGCACCATGTCATCGAAAAACTGATAAGACGGATTTTCCTTCATCCTTGCCAGTCCTGGCCAGTTCCTCATTCCACAGTCAATCTTTATCAGTCTCCTCTGACTCATTACCACACTGGCAAAACACTGGCATTTGATTGATTTTGTCCATAATATATTATATATATATATATATCTTTGTTAGGATTTTAAATGTGTTTTGAACTTTTCAAATTAAGACCAAGGAGGATTTATAGGTTTATTGGTCTTCAGGCCTATACATGTAAATAATGAGACAGAAAAAGTTTGAAACCATGAAATCTTGTTTTAGTAGGCTGTGCTGTTCTTAAAATAAGACCTAAACAGATTTTCAGGCCCCAATCTACATTGATGGATTGCGTTAGATGTCTACCCGTGTAGCAGCTTCAGTTATTAGAGTAACACGAGCGTCGTCGCCATAGGGGACATGAGCAGATCTGGTTTAAACCGTTTTTGTTTTCAGGTCCAATTTAACTGGATTGAAGTTAAATACTCATTGGGCAATTTTTGTGCAATTGTGACCTTTTGGTAGATTGTAAGGTCACCAATTCTAATCCCAGACCTGGATTCACAATTCTGATGTGTCAGTTTTCACTGCGTGAGTGAGAAAGAAGAACTGGTCTGGATATGAGATTAGCGAGGAGCAGCCGTGCGCTTCCGTCATGTTCTTTCTGCTTGTTTTGTCTGTGCAGGTTAAAGAAAGCATTTTTGGTGTCAGGAAGTCAAGACTACACCATCAAAGTGTGGGACTTGCCCAAGTCTCCCACAGAGGAGGACCACGAGCCTCCGCTAATGACGGCGAGATTCACTGAGAAGGCACACGACAAGGTGACGTTAAACCCGTCACGTACACTGGAGGAAACTGTCCGGAATGACAGTGGAAACTACGCCTTTGGGTGTGATGGATTCAGTCTTCCATGCTTTGGTTTTCTGTGCATGTTTTCCGAAACCATTGTATCATCAGTTTGACATTCTTCAGTGACATAGACTTGGATAATTTTGTCACCTTTTTATTTTTTTTTTATTAACAATAAATATTTGGTTATTTGTATTTATAATAAATTGCAATTATGTGTGTGTTTGTACAAACATACATGCATTCATAAATAATAATGCAAATCTTCTGATTAATGCTTCAAGAAAACAAAGAGCAGCTTGATTCTTATTGACGATCTGTGACCTACAATTTATGATCTATTTCATAATTATTAACAAATATTATATGAGTAATACGTAGATATAACATAGGATTGTTTAAATCCATATAGAAATAATGATCTGAAAAGATGAACTTTAAGTGTCTTTTTCTTTTTTATTGAAGATGATTTTAGAATCGATATATAAAACTGTTCTATTGACTATCTGCGTGATTCCATTTCCTTTTCCATTTCAGAAAAGAACAAAATACGGCTGCATTGTTCCCAATACCAAATGTATTTTTGTCTTTCTGCTGTAATCTAGGACGTGAACAGCGTGACCGTCTCGCCCAACGACAAGCTGCTGGCGTCTGGCTCACAGGACCGGACGGCTAAGCTGTGGTCCCTGGCTGACATGAGCCTGCTGGGGGTCTTCAGGGGTCACCGTCGGGGTGTGTGGTGTGTCCAGTTCTCCCCCGTAGACCAGGTCCTGGCCTCGACCTCGGCCGATGGCACCATCAAGCTGTGGAGCATTCAGGACTTCAGCTGCCTGAAGGTACGTGATGGCAGAAACACAGAGGTTTCTGGCCCTCGATAACAGTGTTTGTGATTTCTTCTCAGACGTTTGAGGGACACGATGCTTCGGTGCTGAAGGTCACGTTCGTCAGTCGGGGGACTCAGCTGGTCTCGGCGTAAGTTTCGTTGTCTTGTACCTGTACATGTGTAATGACAATAAACTTGAATCTAATCTAATCTAATCTAAAGTTTCCTGGTTTCTACCTGTGTACCAGCTCCAGTTTTTACATCTGGATTTGAACTTCTAACTCTAACTCGCAACATCTCACCATTAGGTCACAAGTATCAGGACAGTCTAATCAGGCAAAAGTAAACTATAGATTTTTAGCACCATAGCGAGTTGTTGGTTGACTTATAACATTTGCTGGTAGCTGGTTGACAGAGAATGAATGTAAGGATTTGAAATATTAAGACGCTTTTCTGTTTAAAATCTGAAAATGTTTTATAGTTGTTTTGAATTATTTGTATTATTTAAGGGATGTTTGGTTTTGTTTTTTTTTTTGATGGGGGGTATATTCAGGATTTTTTTTTTTTGCAAGTTAAAAAAATTGCAAACAATCTTGGTGTCAGGTCCAGATATTTTACATATATGATATGGTGCATGTGCTAATCTGCCACGAATCTATAATTCGCAAATTTTTTTTTTATCCTGGAGGAACTGATCTATGTGATAAAAAAAAATCAATAATCTGTTTCTCAACACATTATGTTATTTATATTTGTGCGTAAAGGAAACAATCAATCAACTAGTAATAATACTAATAGTAACAGCTCGCGTAGTCATTACGTGTTGTTTTACACGGAGAGTTCTCTGACCTACTGACCCGGGTGTGTGGCTCCTGACAGTGGTTCTGATGGACTGGTGAAGCTGTGGACCATCAAGACAAACGAGTGCGTGAAGACGTTTGACGAGCATCAGGATAAAGTGTGGGCCCTGCACGTCAACAGAAAGGACGACCTGATCGTCACCGGCTCTGCCGATTCTACTGTCTCGCTCTGGAAGGTCAGTTTCTCAGCACTCACACTAATAAGCTTGAGTCTAACTTGAGTCTAACATCTAGTATGTTTGTCTGTCCATCCCTCTGTCTATCAACACGTCTGTCTGATATTGTTTTCTATTTTTTTTTTTTCTTCTTAACCTATGTCTGTCTGTCTGTCTGTCTGTCTTTATCTTTCGTGCACCCTCCATGCATTTTTGTTTTTCTTTTTGTCTGTCTGCCCATGTCTTTTTCTATCTCTGCAATTTTTTTCACTATACTGTATGTCTCTCACTTTCTATTTGTTTATCTGTCTCTACCTCCATTAAATCTGTCTCTTTTCCGTCTATCTTTCTGCCATTACAACCATCTCTATCTGTCTCTTTGTCTGCTTTTCACATTCTGTCTTCATGTCAGTCTGTATTTTTGACATTTCACTGTTTCTCTATCCGTTTATCTTTGACTGTGTCTCATTCTTTCTGCCATTTTCCCTCTCTCACTCTCTTTATCTCTTTCAATGCTTCTTAATGACTGTTTCTCTCTTTTATTTCTCTCTGTCTGTCCCGGTCTCTCTGCCCTTGTTCCTTGCTCTGCACTTGTGACTGATGTCAATTGTGGCAGAAACGTTGTAAGCTGTCTTTTGCTCTACATATTCTCAGCCAGACCATTTTTGTTCCAGCGATGCACACTTCTCTATCTTTAACTCTCCTTTCCTCCTCCCACTCTTCCTCATCAGCAGCATTGAGATTCGCCATCACCGCATTTTATCGACATCCAGATTCCCCACAGCGCAGTGCTTGAGATTCTGATGTAACGGGCTGCGTGACAGCAGGACGTGTCACTGATCGCTTGCATCATGGTGATTTTCACTGGATTACGTCCTGGAATGAAATCCCCCTTGTTCTAGATAATTTACATGCTTATGAGACATCTCAGCTAATTACAGGTTCCGTGTCTTTCGCTCTTTCAGCAAGCTTGCAGATCTGTCAGCACCACCTTTGTTTTTTCCGTCATTAACTCAATTGAATTATAAAAGATGGGGTTTGGTTATAAAAGGTGTTTGTATGGATCCAAATCTTTGTTTTTCTTTTGTCGTCTTGTGTTTCTGTGCAGGACGTGACTGAAGTCGAGCGTGCCGAGGAACAGGCCAAACAAGAAGAGCAAGTCATTAAGTAGGTCTTCACTTTACACAGACTGTTAGGTAACACGCTTCAGCAGACGTGACGAAGATGGTTGTCTTGACTCTGGAACCATTGTGGTCCGGAGCCATCCAGTCAACAAGTTCTGAAAGTGGCTGAAAGTGAAAGCTACTGGTTTTGTTCCAATCCCTCAATCCCAGATTCAGTCCTAACTTTATTTTTATAAGCTTATATACAAAATAATATAAGTTACATTTATTGAACTTTACCTAAAATATGTTTATATAGTTTTAGCACCGCACATTAACCACACAGCTCAAAATACATCACTTTAATGTAGTTTATACGCTTTAATTTTTTTTATGGTCCATCTTTCACGTTTTTATGTTCCATTTGGTATTTTAGGATGTGTGTTAGGTTTTCTTATTTCTCTTAGTTGCTAATCTTTATGGTATTTTATTGTGCTTTATTGTACTTTTTTAATATATTTTACATAGTGATCGTGAGAGTGCCTTTTAAATAAAGTGTAATGTTGTTATTTTTATTATTATTAACTTTTCAAATTCAAAATGAACAATTCACACATTTTAAGCAACAAACTGTGAATTTAATTGTTTTCTTTTTAGTAAATTAATTCCTCAACAAGATTGAGATTTATTTTCCTAGAAGGCTGAACAAATAACTGAGAAAAACACAGTAACCTTAACAATGGAATTTAAATGTAAGCTCAGGCTCAAACGCAGTAGATTTGCTTCACGTGATCAAACTCAGTCGTGTCCTCACAATATAAACGACCTCACAAGAATCTTATGTAAGAAATGTCCAAAAAATTGACAATTGAATATATTGTTTTCTTTATACAGTGCTGACAAGTTTCACATGAACACATTTTATAAACGAGGCTGAGGGCTGCATGTGGCCCGCGGGCCGGATGTTGAACATGTCTGTGCTACAGGAAACTTGGCCGTTAAGAATAGTTTCTTTTTTTCAGTAGTTCTTTAGACTTTTAAAATGTCAGTGTAGACGGAAGCAGAACATGATATTTTAGATGGAACCCATTGTTTTAAAGCTAATTGAGTCATAAGACCCGGATAAATGACTGATGCGTTTGTTGTGGCTTCAACACAGGCAGCAGGAACTGTCCAATCTGCTTCACGAGAAGAAGTACGTGAAGGCGCTGAGTGTCGCCATCTCGCTGGATCAGCCGCACACTGTCTTAAAAGTCATCAGAGGTACTTTCTCTTTTCACCGGCCCGTTTCTCGAGGAGTGTTACGTAAGAATTCAGGTAAAGCCGTATTCATGTTGAAGACGGAAAATCGTTCTCCAAGTGATTCATTTTGAAAGCCATTGTTGTTATTAGTGGGCGTTTGGCGGTATTAGCGGCTAATGCACTGTAAACATGTCTCAAACCCGCGCGTAATCATTTGTGTTGTACGGATGTTGTACAGATACTCAATAACAAATGTAGTCACGCAGAGAGTAAATGTTGCTTACATTTTTAATGCTTGGTACAAGCCAAAATAAGTAAGTAAATTGACAAAGTCCATTTACTAAAGTACTTTACAACTCTGATGTTTGTGTAATTCCAGTTAATGTCACCGTTTCCTGTCAAGAATGCTTTTAAAACATCAAACATCAAAATCCACATATTCCATCACAAACTTGATCACACTGATCCAGATTTGTTTGAGATCTGCTGAATGGTTTGGAGAAAGCAAACACGCTTCTAACTTCTGCTTCTGTTCCACAGAGATACGCCAGCTGGAGGACGGGGGGCTGCAGCTTGAGAAGACCCTCCTAAAGCTTCGCCAGGACCAGAAAGGTGGTTACTGTGGTTACATGGACGTGTGTGTGTGTGGTGTGTGGGTGGGTGTGTGTGTGTGTGTGTGTGTGTGTGTGTGTGTGTGTGTGTGTGTGTGTGTGTGAGGAATTGCAGAAATGTAAGTATGACGCAAGCTTCCAAAACATTTCGGAATTGTCAGGCAAAACTTTCACAAAACATTGGAGCATTTGATGAGACGACGCAGGATTCTTCTTTTAAATCGAGATGGAATACACACCTTGTTCATATTAGGACTTTGCAATTAGGAAACTGAAAAATGTTCAAGAGACCTGAACGCTTTCTTTATAATGTCTGAAAATTATGAACACACTAGGTCAGGGGAGTTAAACTCATTTTCACCGGGGGCCACATCAGCATAAAGGGCTGGATGTAACTTATAAATGTAACTATATATAATCAAATGTATTGTAAAATAAATGTAACTACTTCTTAATGTTGTCACTTAAGTGACAATTGCAGTTGCGTAGAAAACCTTTGTTTCCTTTGTTTGCTCTAACACATTTCTTTTTGAATTTTGTCAGATTGTGAAAATACACATAAGCCCATTAATGATGGATCAAATTGTCTAAGTGGATAAAGAAAAATTACAAATAACTGGAAACACTGCCGTGGCTATCATTGTCGGAAGGCATTGTGGGAAAGTTTCTCACACTTCCTTTATTTTTTGGTATTTATTTTTTTAAGCTCTCGCGGGCCACAAATAATGACATGGTGGGACACATCTGACCCCCATGCCTTGAGTTTGACACATGTGCACTAGGGAGTCACAGACGTAATTGAGATTTTAAGATGTTTTTTTTTCTTTTCCATTTAACCGTTATTTTACATTTAACAGTTTTAATTAATTAATTCATACATTCATTTTGATTAATATCGATTCATTTCAAATAGCAATTCAAATAGCGAAAATAATCTAGATAAAAAAATGTATCTAATACCATGGTCCCCAATCCCCGTTGAAATGATACCGAGCCGCCAAAGTATGGAATCAGATTAGTGCCAAAAATATCAAACGTAAAGAAATGTGTTAATAAAAACAAAACAAAAATGTGAATCATTTACTTTAGTTTTTTTTTTTTTTTTTTTTATAGTTTTCGTTTGCAATCTTCACATTTTCATTAGGCAGCATTTTGACCAGTAAGCAGTAGATATGGTATAATCATATATATGGTATAAGTGTATATATATGGTTAAATATAATCAAGTCACGTTTTAAAAAGGTGTCTGACATTTTAAAACAAAAAAGCGAATATAGATTTTTTTGATATAAATAGAAACTTCAAATATCATACTGACGTGTTAAATCACTTTATATTCAACTTTTGGTGTGACAGTTTTTTTTTTTTTAATTCATGTTTAAGTACAATTAATAACTAATATATGTTAATTATTATATTAATTATATATATTAAATTATATTAATACTAAATAAATCTGAAAAATGTCCCACGTGGCGTGATAGAATGATCAAACGCTGACTGGTCCGCCACTACAAAAAGGTTGGGTACAATAGATAGATTATTAGATAGATAGTTTAACAAAAGAAAGACAGAGAAAGAAAGATAACAAATGTAATATTATTTAATTAAATGTAAAAAAAAAAGGTGAATATTGAAAATCAACGAAATATTGAATCAGATTCTGTTGGACTTCTGTAATTTGCCATGAATAATCATCCTAGTAGGTAAATCTGAGCATTTGAGCAAGGTCATGTCAGTCCAGTGATTTTGTGTGTGTGTGTGTGTGTAGAGTCGGTTCTGCGCTTCTGTGTGGAGTGGAACACAAACGCCCGCAACTGTCTGGATGCGCAGGCCACGCTGAAGGTGCTGCTCACACACGTCAGTCCGGAGGAGCTGCTGCGCTATCAGGGGGCTCGCTCTCACTTCGAGGGTCTCATCCCATACACAGGTGCGCCAGTCTTCCTCGACCACCCACCCACCTGCTTCCCGCCGCTAACCTGGCGTGTTTGTTTCCTCCAGAGAGACACATGCAGAGGATGGGCCGTCTCCTGCAGGCCTCCACGTTCCTGGACTACATGTGGGACAAAATGCGCGTCACTGGCGGGAAAGACAGGTGAGGCCGAGGCGTGGCCACTTTCTGTTGTTAGCAGTGGCTACTATACATTTTGCTAAAAAATGTGTTTCTTTTTTTGCTAAAAATGTTAAGGTCAGGCTAGTCACATCCTGCACTGTAAAACTGTTTGTAAAACTCGCGCAGTCATGCCATGCCATCATGCCACAATTTTACGCATGTTCTTTACATTGTTTGCTAACCATGTAAAAGTGAGTCTAGTCATTTTCTGTGGCGTGATGATAATGCTTTCTGGCAATTTTTTTGTGTAATTTAATTAATTTTGCTATAGTGTTAGAAAGCAGCATACAAAGATGTTAGCACTAAATATTATTATATTTTTAGATTCTTTGCAAGCAATATAAAAATGAGGCTAGCCACAGACTGCTAAAAACAGTAGCAGTACACTGCAGGATATTAAATTATTAACAATGTTATACAAATAATATTAATAGTTTGCTGAATTTTCTTTTTCTACTGTCCTTTAAAAAGACAGAGACTATTTACTTCCTGCAGTTTTTGCTAACAATTTTTTTACTTACATTTTTTCACTAATTTATTCTTTCATTTTTTAATTGTTTTGTGATATTAATAAACGTATATTAGAGAAATAAAATTTAGCTCACACTATTGAAAAGAAAAATCATTTTTTCAAATTCATTAAAATAATTTTTTTTAAAGGTTAAATAATTTTTTTTAAAGGCGAGGCTAATCACTTCCTGCAGTGTAATTCCTCTGTTAGTTAACCGTGTTTGCTAACTGTTACTCACACTTGGTTATTGATTAATCAGCTAGACTTTTCTAATGTTTTGCTTTCTAATTCTTAGCTTTGTTTCTCTCTATATGGCGCGTTTCATGATGAATTGTGGTTTTGATTTACATTGGGTTTTTTCTTTACGCTTTTTTCTTGGTAAGAAGTCGTTCATTTCCCTGTATTTTTTTTTTTTTTTTTTGGAACAAAGCTTAAGATGAGTTAGTCACAAGGAAGTCTTTGCGTTCACAGGTTAATCCCTAAACCAGACATAACTCTGAAATAGCGTTTGAGCTTATCTAAACATCTGCTGTTACCAAATTGGAATGGAAACACTTAACTATATGGAATTTATTTGTTACATTTTTTTTTTTACCACTTTCTGAAAAGCTTAAATTCACAGTAAAATGTTGAAATAAAAAAACAAGTCTTAATTTACATAAAAACATAAACACATTGCATATTAAAAAAGACTTATAGTAAAATATGAATTTTTTTAATTGAGCAGCATAGCAGTTTATCAGGCCAGTAAAGATTCTGACCTGCGTAAACACTCGATGGATAAATGACTTTTATTACGGGAAGAACTGAACGTCCTTTGTGAGCGCATGGAGTCGAATGTTCAGCGATGCTGGGATTTATGGAAACGACACAGTAAAAGATCACTTTATTTTTTTAAATTAATAATTTAAAACAAATGTATAAATATTTGACGTAGTTTTTACTAAACTGCCTGTCGTTTTCACACACTGGTTTTCCAACCTTGACGCACTGTTTTGGCAGTTTCCGATTTTTTTTGCGTTGTTCCGTTAAAATAAAATAATTTTAATATCTTTTGATAATTTTGTGTAACTCTTAATATTTAGACATTCAAACAACCATAAATGGTAAGAAGCACTACTTTCAAATTGTCTTACCTTTTTTATTACTTTTAACCCTGGTTTTTTTTTTTTTACTTTTTTTCTTCTTTAGTGTGAACCTAGACGATTACGAGATGGAGTCCAGCACACAGCCTGTCTTCACCATTGACAAGCTGCCAATGGAAGTCGCCGATGTTCAGTCTTCGCTAGAGGAAGATGAAGATGACGAAGAATCAGAGCGTTTGGAAAAGATGATTTCTGATGATGTTGAAGTTGATGAAATTGTCAGCGAGCCAAAGCTAGCTAAAGTGAATGGCGAGAAAAGTTGTGAAATCATGGAAGTCCACGGATCGGCCGAGTCCACTGAGGAAGATGATGGTGTGTTGGAAGAGTTTCCGTCTGGTTCTCTTCAAGCCACAAACACGTGACTTCTCCACCACATCTGTCAGTTTTATTCAGCAACGAACATCCAGTTGAGTTTTTCTGTGTGAACGCATCAACACCAACACATGTCTATTTGTCCAGATAACACATTTCCACAACATCAATGAAAAAAAAATATACAACCTTGATGATTTTACACGTTGTCTCGTCATTATTTTATAAAGAGTTTGATTTTCATAACTTTTTTCTTTCAAATTTCTGTGTGTGTGTGTTACTTATATGTACACTTTATAAATATTACAGAAAATGTCACACACGTTTACAAGAGCAAATGTTTTTAACCCAAAATCTTTAGCATAACTAACCTTTTCCCACAAATTGGAGGAAGAAGGAAGACGCGCGTGTTAATCCGCATTTATCAGACACTTATTGAAATTAAGTTGGATTAATTTGACAACTTCATGATTATCAAGGTGATGGAACCTATGGCTTGTGGCGTTGCAAACACCCAACAATAAAATGGTTAACCCTTATAGAATCACCTCCACCTGCGGGCGTGTGGCTAAGCTTGTTTTGAACCTACTAACATTTTTTAAATTCCTCACCTATTGGGTTCCGCTCGACCGTGTTCGCAAGACAACAACTGCAGATCTTATTAGCTGATGAAGCAGTCAGAGCCGAGACCTTTCAAAGAATAAGATTGTTCTAGAAATTCTGCTTTTGCTGTTTACTTACAATTTTCACAAGAAGTTCCACTGATGTCTTCCTACTTCGTTTCTTATATATGTATAAGTGTATATACGTATATAAATACTTAATCTTCATAAGTGTATTCTTTTTTTCAGTATATGACAAGATGGTGCAGATCTCAAGCAAGACACTCTGGAATATTGGGCAACCAATCACTGAGCAGAACAATCCGAAATTTAGTCACAATTTAAACTGTTTAAAGTTTTTTGAACGTTTAAAATACATAATTGTCGTTTTAAATTTAATTTGACTTGTCAGGCATTGCCATATTACTGTTGTCGAAAATTCTGGTAATATATTTTATAAAAACCAGAAATATAATTCGATCCGTTTTTACAAAACGCACACAAAATTTTTATTTTCTTTTGATAAATCTGTTAATTCTGTTTTGTATCTACCTCAGGTTTTCTGTGGAGCAATTCCAGACGTTTTTATTGTAATATACAACAAAAAATGAAAGAATTGTAAAACTGTCTTTATCAAAAAAAAAAAAAAACCCCAAGATTAGCCATTGCATTTTACAACCGTTCTCAGTTTTATTAGATTACAACATCACATGTACAAATGATTCGTAAGTGAATCCAGATAAACCCCTATAAAAAGTAAAGTAGATGTATAGATACTTCATGCGTGTAAAGCACACACAACATCAGTCTTCCACTATGGAAATACCCATATAAATAAACTGTCAATAATCTATGTAAACAGTCTTTGTCCGTTTAGCTGCAAACTCATGTCTACTGCGAAATAAAACTGCATTGACCCTTTTCACGCCACATCGATCGACCATCACACACCAGATCTTCACGTATTCTGATCACAACCAAATGCTGCAATCTGACGTGGCCAGTGGTCAAGACATCAGTCTGTGGTTAGTTTCTTAACATCGCTGATCTTCTCCATGTTCTTCTGGACTCGTTCAGTTGGTTCTCTGCAGGTTCTTGCGTGTGAGCGTGGTGCAGCGCTGGAGGATCTCTTGGGTCTGGGGTCTGGGGGGAATGGTGGGCGAGCTGGGCTGCTTGTTGAGGCAAGGGTCCGAGCTGCTGGAGGTCATCTCACCATCAGTGGTGGTCTCGGGGCTCAGGCTGGCGGGAGAACTGGGCGTCGGCGTCACACTCTGGCGGAAAACCTCGCTGGCGTTGGAGCAGCTCAGGGAATTGCTGTCGAAGGAGCTGTTGTCGTCGCTGAAGCTGAACTCGCTGTCTTCACTGGAATTCCTCTGCATCTTTTCTTCTGCAAACTGGACGCGGATTGTGGGAGGAGACTGGAGGGCGGAGTCAGGGTCTGGAAGCAAGCCCACCGATCGTGACATGCGCTTGACCCTTGGACCAAAAAAGCTGCCGGGCTGGAGGAGGTGACTCTGGGATCGACTGATCTCGTGGCCGGAGGTCTTCGGGGACTGGTCTCCAGGAACACAGAGCTGTCCCAGATCGAGCGTAGAGGTGGAGCGGGCCCTCAGGGTGGGCGTCACGAGGGCCCGCGGGTTGTTGTGGGGCTGGAGGTACATAGAGGGCACGTAGCCGGCCTTTTTGTTGTATCTGCAGGAGAAAACAGATACAGAACTTCAGACCAATTTCATTCACTCATTGGAGGTAGTTCTCACGCATCTTCTCATAACGAATGAGGACGCCAGAACATGTGCCTTCAGGGCAACTAGGTCGGATTTCAACTGTGATTTACCTGATGATCCACCAGCCATTGTTGGATTTCTGTAACACCTCCACTACGGATCCAATCTCCACTGATATCTCATCACTGTTCATGGCTTTGTAGGTCTTGACAGCGACGTAGTAGACACCTAAAGACATGTCGATGGTTAGTTGTCACCTTCACTGTGGTCAATGATCAACTCGGTCACTGTTAAAATCTGGTTCACAAATCTTAAAGATTGCTTTGTCAGTGACTGAAACGGTTTAACGGGTCCTGCAAGCGAATCCTGACAGAAAAACAAGAAAACCCCAGTTCCTCAAGACAGTCAGGCGTCTCAAGAATCAGAAACATCTACAACATGCTGCCAAACCTGCTGTGCGACTCAAGAAAACACATGTTGCTCTTACTTCCACCGTCCATCATATCTGGTCGGTGTCCATCCATCTCCAACCTCTCTAGATAAGGTGCCGGGAACCAGGCGATCTGTTTGTCCTCGTTCTCCACCAACCACCATCCTGACACGTCAAGATCAACTGGTCAGTTGAGCCTCACTTAAGAAGGGTGTGATGGTGGAGAAGTTCTAACCTTTCTGGTCCTTAATGAGAACATCCACCTTCTCGTCCACTTCCACTTTAAAAGGTCGGTTTTTGGTGTCTTTGGTCTCGAAAGTGGCCACACAGCGATACGACTCTGTGATGAACGGCTGAGTGACTCCCTCTTTCACCTCTTCACTGCTGACCAGAGACGTTTCTGAGGGCATCACCACGATGCTGCAGAACAAATCAGTGTTTCAGTGTTGCTCATGAGTTCCTCGACATGGCACAGCTCGACTTTACCTGTTTTTGGCAAAGTCGGAGCTGAGGTCCTGGGCTTTGGGAAGCAGGAACTGGATGAGCTCGGAGCTCTGGGAGATCTGCGGCTCACTCTTCAGAAGCTCACTGCAATATTCCTCCAGAGCCTTCAGGCCCTCAACCGACTTGCTCAGGCTCAACTTTGTGGCGTTTCTCTGCACTCGTGAAGCTGAGGATGAAGAGATTATTGAAGCAAAGCAGTCCACATCTGCAGGAGCATCGGCCAATCAGGGGCTTACCTCTAAATTTTGGAAGAACATTTCCTGATCTTTTGAAGGGGTTTGATGGAAGGAATTTTTTCTTGAGTTGCTTCTATAATATCATAGAAAATATATAAGCTGTCAGCATATAGAAACTCAGCTAGCATTCGGATGAGTGATAGGGAAAAGAGAAGCTCACATGAAGAGCCTTGTAGTCGTCCAGTGACCGGTACACTGTGATCTCATTCTGGTCGGACCAGAGGACTGTAGTCATGTACATCTGTGGTCATGTACAAATAATATATCACATATTTTCATATTCGGTTATTGCGCCAATCAAACTTGCCACATACTAATATAAGATATTGTACACAGTGCAACATCTATGTAAAATAATCCAGCAAATGTGAATTGTATACATTAATATGGAAACATACAAACTTTATACACTGTTAAATATACTTTTCACATTTTACAATTTCTTTTGTACACATTTGTCACGAACAGATTATATTTATACTGTAAATGACTGCCTTACTTTTGCAGACGCTTTGTGCATCAGTCCAACAATCTGAATATTGACGGGAAACCGCTGCTCGTCCATTGCGATGGTAACGCGCCTTGAGTTGTGCTGCTCTTCTGATGATCGATCGTCGCTCTCTGTCTGTTTATACGTACAGAGGCGGAACTAGTGCGAGCGCGCTCACGCACGCACGCACGCGGAGGAATGTCAGTCGGGAGATTCCCCCGATACGTCACGATCTTGACGTTTTCTAATGTTTCCATTGATATAATACAGTTCGATAAAGTTTAACACAATGTTTAAACTACAGAAGTTTGTCTGTGTGTGTGTATGTTGTACGTTTATTCATTACGCACGCACGCACACACACACACACACACACACACACACACACACACACACACACACTTTATACATTTTTGTTTTTATACATCATATTGGTAATCTCAGTTTCACTTTTTATATTGTCACATTTGACAGTGATTTCCTGGAGTACTTAGGCAACTATTGTGTCTGCACCTTGTCTTTAATTGTCTATTGTCAAATGACCAGTGTTATGAGTTTTGTTTTTCAGATAGTCATTCATCATCTGCCTAAAAAAGCATCTTTACAGTAAGTCACTACCCGTAGATTATTCACACAGAATTGCGTAGGAATATCAGGAGAAACAGAATGTCTATTGTTATCAGCCACGTAGCCGTTACACACACAGAGCAAGGCTGTATCAACAAACTTACATCAGTTATATATTTTTGATTTTTTTTATACACACATTCAAAAAGGACTTTAATGATAGGAAAAATGTAAGTTTATTATAACTATAACTTTAGTAAAAAGCTGACATAACCCCGAGTCTTTCATAATCCGCTTGGCTTACTATTGGTTTTGTCATATTTATTCAGAATCACAAAAAAAAAAACATTATATTGCACTGTGCAAAACGTATTATATAATAATAATATGACAAAAAACAATAGAACATTTTATCACACCCCCACCCCTATAGACACACTACACCCCTTAAATCACAACACTCCTACAACCAATCACTACACTCCTGACAGCCTTACAACCTGCCACAACCTTTTCAACGACCCTGCGATTAATCACAACTCTCCTGAAAACCCTATAACTAATTGCAAAACCCCTAAAGATCTTACAACCAATCACAGCATTCCTGAACACCCAACAACCAATCATTAGACGGTTGATCACATCACAACCAAACACAATATTCCCGATGACCCTACAACCAATCACAACACTCCTGAACATCCAACAACCAGTCACATTCCTGACGACCTTATAACCAATCACAGCACTCCTGTCAAGCCTGCAACCAATCACAACACTCCTGAAAACCATACATGACCCTACAACAAATCACAACACTCTCGACAACCCTACAACCAATTAAACCACCCCTGAACACTAAAAATGTATTTGACAGCAAGACTACAACATCCAATCAGAACAACTCACTGTTCCACAGTAACCAATCAGGTCATCTCTTAGCATCCAAATCCCCACCAAACACCATGAGCACAAAATTTCCAGCATCAAATTGGATGTAAGCAAAATGTTTGTAAGCGTATGAATATCAATATGCTTTATAATTTATAAATGCGTAAACTGAACTTGAACTAAACTGAACTTATTAGTATATGTGGCTGCGATTACAGAAGCTCCAAAGGTCAGCAGCCACAAGCAAACGCAAGAGAAATTCCAAAGATCAAACATCAAATGTTAATGCGGCAACATTCATCTTAAAGCCTTTCATCTTTTTCCCCGCTTGATCTCTCCTCACTGGAAACTCTGTGGAATGACCAGAGTATTAAACATCATCCAGGAGCCATTATTCCACCCTTCTGTTCAGCGGCTTCCGGAAAGACTACCTGTGTGTGTGTGTGTGTTTTCCAGGAATTCACCCTTTCCTGATCTGAATCATAAAGAGTTTACTGTAAAGCGACAGAGCGTTGTAAACACCTCCCATTTTTCAAAAAACACTTTTGTCAGCCGCATGAAGTCATCCAGGGAGCAGTAGGTAGCGCTGCAGCCTCACAGCAAGCAGGGTCTGTTCCAGATCGAGGTGTGAGGCAGAGTTTCTGGGGTTGGCTCCAGCTCCCCGTGACACAGAAGAGAAAAAGCGGTTCAGAAATTAGATGGATGACATCATCAAACTTAAGTGTGTTGTTATCAGATTCTCATGATTTATTCAAATGAGATTGAACACCATCCTAATCAGTGTTGCATTACTGTAATTAAAATACTTTTTCCACTGAAAAAGTAATATAATAAATTACTGGTAATTTTTAGGCAATTTAATTAGTTACTTATGTACTTACGTTACATCATAAAACAATTAAACTTGCTGAAAATTATTAAATTTTAATGCTGTATTCACACCAAACTGAAATAAAACAATGAACATTTACTTGAACAACACCGCTGATTTGCCAGAAACTGCAGTTTTTGGAGAATTAGGTCCTCGGTCTAGGGCAAAAAAATACAGTTCACAAGACAAATTGGCTGTAGTAAGTCCAGCTATTTGTTTTTCACCACTTGACCTTCAATTATAAAACTGAAAATGTCAAATGTACTTAAGGAGATGTACAGTATGGCTGAGATCAGTGTCCACCAGTAAGATTGCAATCATCCACAGTGATTGACAGTGTTGTAATCATCAGAAACCTAGTGGGAAATTGCAACTACAGTGTTGTAATCATCAGACACCTAGTGGGGAAAAAACAGGTAAATTTCTCTCTCTCTCTCTCTCTCTCTCTCTCTCTCTCTCTCTGCTCCTCTCACAGAGACGAAAGGGCATCATCATCTATGAGAATAACAGACCTTGGAGAACAGGGGTTCGAACTCAGCAGAATGAGTTGACTTCAGAGAAGAATATGAAATGACAAAAACGTCTTAGTCTATTTTAAGCATTGCAATGAGAATGTGATACAGAACAATTGACAGATTATACAAGTTATGTTAACAAAATTAAACTCCTCTAAAGGTATAGTTTTCTCAAAAATTCTGCCATCTTTCACTAAATTTGTTCCAACCCAAGCAGTTTTGTGACAACTAACACGTGCATAGTAAAAAGTAATGTAATGGGGTTATATATATATATATATATATATATATATATATATATATATATATATACATATAAATGTTCAGTACTAGAAATAAAACGGTTTAGAATCACTGCAGGTACAAAAATAATGACAAATGTAAATGTTTCTATCCTTTACAATATGTTAAATAATAAACTGTTCTTTATCTGCTGTAAAACGTTTGACAACCGCTGACCAGAAGACGCCCTTTTAGTTTTATAATTATGAATTCTATTGAACTCAGTCTGTAGAGCGCTGGTGTTTGAAACACCGGATCATGGGTTTGATTCCCAGGGAAAGCAAGAATTTGTTGAATTGTGAAAGTTGTAATGAAATGTCAGTCGCTTTGGATAAAAGCGTCTACTAAATGACTGTAAAGTAAAGTAAATTCAATACGGACATTTTGACAGTCATTGGGGAGACATGTAAAGGTACAGTTTTTGCACAACCACCATGGTTCAAATGATGTTTAAAATGTTCCGCTACTTTTGCAGGTAATAAAACGATAATAGGTTATCGTTTTAATAATCATAACATCAAAAAAATCGATAAGAAACTTTTCATGATTACGTGAACACGATAGAAATACACGACAAATTACATTGACGTATGTTCCGTATTATAAATAAAATAAAGACTAGAAGCATATTACACTCAAAATCCATTTTGTCTTTACAACAAACTTACCGAACAGATCGAAAACTGTTCACACAAGCTCTGCCATTCCTGCATTTTAACGGAAAAGAACCTTTGACACAGTGGTTTCAAAATCCCAGTATTTTCTTTGTAAACATAACAGCGGTAATTGTTTCACATGTGACAGCGTCACTAACTGTTCCTTTGATGTGGTGATGAATGTCTTCATCTAAACTTCTCCGCGCTTTTCCGGGAATCTTTGTTCGTTACTAGCAGAGATGGGGGACTCGAGTCACATGACTTGACTGTGTCTGACTTAAGTCACAATTTTCATGACTTGTGACTTGCTTGATTGAAGTAAGAAAATGACTTGACTTGACTTTGACTTGAGAGCAAGTGACTTGACTTTAAGTGGAAGACTCTAAAACTATTGCCTCATGAGCAGCACCTGTGCAGTTGTGATTGGCCTGCCTGCGCCTTAACGCAGCACAACTCAAACCGCCCGTGGACAGCTGAGCAGGCTATATCGAGCTCCACAAGTAGTCACGTATATAGACTTGAACTATATAGACTATATAGACTTTGAACTGGACTGTGCCAATAGAAAAAGTTGGACAGATGCAGAGAATGCAACGCAAGAACATCTGACACGACAACCACAACGTCAAATTCATCTGGATTTCAAGAACTATGAAAGGTAGGTCATTTCTTATCAATTTAATAAAACGTTTAAAATATTTAAAATAATATTACTAATGTAATGAATTAATCGTTCTGTTTTTCATAATTTGGCTATGGTTGCACTTTTTTTTTTTTATCAAAAATGTGATGATCATTTACGTCTCATAAGTAACGTAGCGCAGCACTATAACTGGCGCAGCCCGAATTTAAATGTTGGGTGCTGTTGTGGTGAAGGGGCAGAAGCACGAGGATTCATATGCTACTAGAAACTTTGATGGTACTAAGAACCAAACAGGGCAGGGCAGAATCGTGGTCAGGCAGGCTGAGGGTCACAGGGCTGGCGGCAAAGGTTAGAAAGATGAGGTGTCAGGCAAGGTTGGTAATAGAATGCTGGTTCAGGAAACGCTCGGTGATGTTGCTAGGGCAAAACAAGACTTCGCACTGGTGATTTCCATAACACTTCCTTAAATAGTTAACAGTGATGGTTATCAGCTGGGAAGAAATCAGGCTTGGATGATTTGTGCGTCTATGACTGTAGCATTCCCCCCTTGGATGGTCAAGATTGCACTGATGGGTTTTTTTTTCGTTTATTTAAAAACATAAATGAACCACCGTAAGAGCTAAAATAAACAGAAATACAACATTTACAACATTTCAATAACAGAAACCATCACATTAACACACACAAAACCCCAAATTATATTTACTAACCTTGTGCCACTTCGGAGGGTGCTAAATGTGTTTTAATTAACTTTGACACATTTCGTTCACCATTCATAACCATGTGTGTTTTTTCCTTTTTACTCCGTTCCTTTTCCTTCTAGTAGCACACATTACGCGAGTGACGTAGGGTTTTCCAAAATAAAAGTTCCTTAAAACAAACCGCTATTATTTAAAATCTAAATTAACAACAAAATGCACCAAGTCAAACGAGAATTAAACGTTTTCAAAAAATGATTAAATAATGAAATTGGGTCATTTACAATGACCTCTAGCGGCTGGCAGAAGCAATACAGAGCCCCCCCCCTAGGAGCGACTCTTGGCGCGAGGATGAACCTTCCGTCTGGGTCTTCCGGGTCTACGTGGGGCAGGTCTTTCCGGATGATTTCTATGAAAGTTGGTTATTAAGATGGGTCTAAGATGTCTTGATGCCTTACCACGACTGTTCCTCTGGCCCGTAGCCCTCCCAATCCACCAAGTACTGAAGTTCACGTCCACGGCGTCTGGAATCCAAAATGTCTCGTACTTTATATACATGCTCCTCCTGAATTGTGGATTGGCGGGGTGAAGAGAATGCTGTTCTTCGAATGACAGA
>CM051506.1:1592416-1646275 GCA_028031935.1 Paedocypris micromegethes
CGTACCACTCTGGATGGAACAGTGTTTTCACAGCAGAATTTAATGTATTCAGTAATACAGTCTGTGATGGCATTAATGTCCTCCCCGTGTGGGTCACAGAGCTCCGTCCACACAGTGGTGCTGAAACAGTCTCTGAGAGCCTCCTCACTCTCTGATGTCCACCTCTTCACTGTGCGAGACACCACCGGCTGCCTGTGCACCGCAGGTTTATACACGGGCAGAAGATGCAAGATGTTGTGATCAGCTCTGCCCAGCGGCGGGAGAGAGGACGCGCTGTAAGCCTCTTTGGTGTTGGCGTAAAATAAGTCCAGTATTTTATTGTCTCTGGTGGAACAGGTGACATACTGGGTGAATGTAGGTAGAGCAGCTGAGGGCGGAGCGTGGTTAAAGTCCCCAGAGATCAGGAAGAGAGCCTGTGGATGCTGTGTCTGCAGCCCGCTGGTGACAGAGAGCAGGCTCTCAGAAGCTGCGTTGGCATTAGCAGAGGGAGGGACGTACACAGCGATTATTATCACGTGTGTAAACTCTCTCGGCAGGTAGACTGGTCTCATGCCCACCGCTAGCAGCTCAATGTCTCTGTTGCACAACTTTGTTTTAACAGTACAGTGTCCTGGTTTACACCATCTTAAGTTTACGAACACAGCCAGGCCCCCTCCCTTCGTCTTACCGCTCTCTTGCGTTCTGTCCGCTCGTATCAGATGAAAGTTATCCAGAGACACAGTAGAATCCGGGATGATGGGAGTTAGCCAGGTCTCCGTGAACAGAAGAACGCTGCTTGTTTTATATTCCGGTTGATGCCGCGTGAGCGCCGCGAGCTCGTCCATTTTGTTGGAAAGCGATCTTACATTTCCCATGACGACGGAAGGGAGAGCCGGTCTAAAGCGTCTTGTTTTTCCCGACGTTGTCGTCCAGCGCGCCGTCCTCGGCGAGTCTTCACGAGCAGCTCAGCGGGGATATCATGTCTCCGCGCCGTGGAGAGAAGCAGCGTTGCGCAGCTCCAACAGCCGCTCCGTTGTGTACACAAAACGCGCGTTGCCACTCCGAGGCACATTTCCTCTTAAAATCCGCAAAAACTAGCGAAAAAAAACTATGTACAAATGACAAAAATAACTTAATTTAACGAAATAATAACAATTTAACGAAAAATCCTTAATAAAACATAGGAAAGTATTAAAAACAAACTTTGAACGTAAGAGCTGTCGTGACAGGCTGCCAGCTCGACCGGCGCCATGGTAACCGAATTTATATACATATAAATGTTCAGTACTAGAAATAAAACGGTTTAGAATCACTGCAGGTACAAAAATAATGACAAATGTAAATGTTTCTATCCTTTACAATATGTTAAATAATAAACTGTTCTTTATCTGCTGTAAAACGTTTGACAACCGCTGACCAGAAGACGCCCTTTTAGTTTTATAATTATGAATTCTATTGAACTCAGTCTGTAGAGCGCTGGTGTTTGAAACACCGGATCATGGGTTTGATTCCCAGGGAAAGCAAGAATTTGTTGAATTGTGAAAGTTGTAATGAAATGTCAGTCGCTTTGGATAAAAGCGTCTACTAAATGACTGTAAAGTAAAGTAAATTCAATACGGACATTTTGACAGTCATTGGGGAGACATGTAAAGGTACAGTTTTTGCACAACCACCATGGTTCAAATGATGTTTAAAATGTTCCGCTACTTTTGCAGGTAATAAAACGATAATAGGTTATCGTTTTAATAATCATAACATCAAAAAAATCGATAAGAAACTTTTCATGATTACGTGAACACGATAGAAATACACGACAAATTACATTGACGTATGTTCCGTATTATAAATAAAATAAAGACTAGAAGCATATTACACTCAAAATCCATTTTGTCTTTACAACAAACTTACCGAACAGATGCGAAAACTGTTCACACAAGCTCTGCCATTCCTGCATTTTAACGGAAAAGAACCTTTGACACAGTGGTTTCAAAATCCCAGTATTTTCTTTGTAAACATAACAGCGGTAATTGTTTCACATGTGACAGCGTCACTAACTGTTCCTTTGATGTGGTGATGAATGTCTTCATCTAAACTTCTCCGCGCTTTTCCGGGAATCTTTGTTCGTTACTAGCAGAGATGGGGGACTCGAGTCACATGACTTGACTGTGTCTGACTTAAGTCACAATTTTCATGACTTGTGACTTGCTTGATTGAAGTAAGAAAATGACTTGACTTGACTTTGACTTGAGAGCAAGTGACTTGACTTTAAGTGGAAGACTCTAAAACTAATTGTGCCTCATGAGCAGCACCTGTGCAGTTGTGATTGGCGCCTGCCTGCGCCCTTAACGCAGCACAACTCAAACCGCCCCGTGGACAGCTGAGCAGGCTATAGTCGAGCTCCACAAGTAGTCACGTATATAGACTTTGAACTATATAGACTATATAGACTTTGAACTGGACTGTGCCAATAGAAAAAGATTGGACAGATGCAGAGAATGCAACGCAAGAACATCTGACACGACAACCACAACGTCAAATTTCATCTGGCATTTCAAGAACTACATGGAAAGGTAAGGTCATTTCTTTATCAATTTAATAAAACGTTTAAAATATTTAAAATAATATTACTAATGTAATGAATTAATCGTTCTGTTTTTCATAATTTGGCTATGGTTGCACTTTTTTTTTTTATCAAAAATGTGATGATCATTTACGTCTCATAAGTAACGTAGCGCAGCACTATAACTGGCGCAGCCCGAATTTAAATGTTGGGTGCTGTTGTGGTGAAGGGGCAGAAGCACGAGGATTCATATGCTACTAGAAACTTTGATGGTACTAAGAACCAAACAGGGCAGGGCAGAATCGTGGTCAGGCAGGCTGAGGGTCACAGGGCTGGCGGCAAAGGTTAGAAAGATGAGGTGTCAGGCAAGGTTGGTAATAGAATGCTGGTTCAGGAAACGCTCGGTGATGTTGCTAGGGCAAAACAAGACTTCGCACTGGTGATTTCCATAACACTTCCTTAAATAGTTAACAGTGATGGTTATCAGCTGGGAAGAAATCAGGCTTGGATGATTTGTGCGTCTATGACTGTAGCATTCCCCCCTTGGATGGTCAAGATTGCACTGATGGGTTTTTTTTTCGTTTATTTAAAAACATAAATGAACCACCGTAAGAGCTAAAATAAACAGAAATACAACATTTACAACATTTCAATAACAGAAACCATACACATTAACACACACAAAACCCCAAATTATATTTACTAACCTTGTGCCACTTCGGAGGGTGCTAAATGTGTTTTATTAACTTTGACACATTTCGTTCACCATTCATAACCATGTGTGTTTTTTCCTTTTTTACTCCGTTCCTTTTCCTTCTAGTAGCACACATTACGCGAGTGACGTAGGGTTTTCCAAAATAAAAGTTCCTTAAAACAAACCGCTATTATTTAAAATCTAAATTAACAACAAAAATGCACCAAGTCAAACGAGAATTAAACGTTTTCAAAAAATGATTAAATAATGAAATTGGGTCATTTACAATGACCTCTAGCGGCTGGCAGAAGCATAACAGAGCCCCCCCCTAGGAGCGACTCTTGGCGCGAGGATGAACCTTCCGTCTGGGTCTTCCGGGTCTACGTGGGGCAGGTCTTTCCGGATGATTTCTATGAAAGTTGGTTATTAGAGATGGGTCTAAGATGTCTTGATGCCTTACCCAGGACTGTTCCTCTGGCCCGTAGCCCTCCCAATCCACCAAGTACTGAAGTTCACGTCCACGGCGTCTGGAATCCAAAATGTCTCGTACTTTATATACATGCTCCTCCTGAATTGTGATTGGCGGGGGTGAAGAGAATGCTGTTCTTCGAATGACAGTTCTGGGGTGTCTGGCGGGTTTCAATAGTGACACATGGAAGGTGGGAGATATTCTATAGGAAGGAGGAAGTAGCAACCGAACAGATACTGGAGTAATAACTCTTAGAACTTTAAACGGCCCAACATACCTGGGATTTAGTTTCTTACATGGGAGTCGGAGTCTTAGGTCTCTAGTGGACAGCCAGACCCAGTCACCCCTTTTATATGACTGTGGTCTACGTCTCCGATCAGCTTGTACCTTTTGACGTTGCCCAGCTCTTGTAAGCTGAGAATGGGCCTTATTCCATGATTCCTTGCTCCGGTGCAGCCAATCCGTCACTGCGGGGAGGTCCGATGGTTCACCGGACCATGGAAAAAGTGGTGGTTGAAATTAGCTTGAGGGGTTGGTACCTGAGCAGCGGTTTGCGACATAGTTTGCACTTGGCGGGTGAGCTGATCTGTTAGCGCCGTGAGTTGGCCAATTTGTTGCTGCTGTGCGGACAACCTCTCGGCTTGTGCTTGTAGTACCGTCGAGAGCTGGTTGAGAGAAGCTGGATCCATTTGTGGCAAAGTCTTCTGTTGTGGTGAAGGGGCAGAAGCACGAGGATCCATATGCTACTAGAAACTTTGATGGTACTAAGAACCAAACAGGGCAGGGCAGAATCGTGGTCAGGCAGGCAGAGGGTCAGGGCTGGCGGCAAAGGTTCGAGAGATGAGGAGTCAGGCAAGGTTGATAATAGAAAGCTGGTTCAGGAAACGCTCGGTGATGTTGCTAGGGCAAAACAAGACTTCGCACTGGTGATTTCCATAACACTTCCTTAAATAGTTAACAGTGATGGTTATCAGCTGGGAAGAAATCAGGCTTGGATGATTTGTGCGTCTATGACCTCTAGCGGCTGGCAGAAGCATAACAGGTGCATCTTAAAATGAGGGGGCTTCTGGATATTTCACGTAAGCTATAACGTCTGTTAAGTGTGCGCTTTTTCAAGTGTTCGCAACGTCTGACTGCGTGTGGTTGTTGAATATCAGCTCGCGCATACTGCATGAAAATCCCAGATCAATGCGTCGGTGGAAGCGATCACTTCCCCTTAAAATCTTTCCAAACTTTTTGGTCATGCTGACCAGAATAATTTCATCGTTCAAATTGAAATCTGTCTATTTTTATTTGTGTACACTCATAATAACAACAAAATGTGTACTGATTAAGCATAACTTCATCACTGGGCTATATTCACATACGTTATATTTATATTCTGCTGAAATGAAAAAAGATCCGTTCATTTCGAGTAACGAGTGTCCCATCACTAGATGAAGAAGTGTATAAATTCCCTATACTGTGGGACAAATCCTTACATCATTAAAAAAAAAATTAATGTTTGTGCATAGGAAAATAATTTAGTTTTAATGTTTACAGTTTTCCCTGATTGGTTTTGTATTGTTTTTCTTTAACCACGCAGATATGATGAATCTCTCAAATCCAAGATACACTGCAGCGATCTACAGCAGCCATCTATGTCGCAGTTGATTGTGCCCCAGACTACTACATATCCAGTCTACCACCTGCCAATTGAATGGCGTGTGTTCAGAAGAATTATATGAATTATTATTATTATTATTATTAGAATTATTATTGACGATCCCCAATTGTCAACAACTTGGTGCCAATGTCTTGGCAAACATTTTTTGCAAATGCATGTTTTAAATTCAAATATAGCAGTGTGAAGATGCATAATATATGTATATAGGTTCATCTTTTTTGTGTAAAAATAAACATGTATTAATAATTTAACCTCTGTTTATTTTAGTACTGAAAATTGACTTGACTTGAAACTTATCATGACTCGACTTGACTTGCTTGGGGTGAACCATTGACTTGCTTGATTTGTGTAAACTGTGACTTGAGACTTGACTCGAGACTTGATGGTTAAGACTTGGAGACTTGCTTGGACTTGACCATATGTGACTTGTCCCCATCTCTAGTTACTAGTATCCGTGCCGGAATATTCCTGGAACGAATTTCCCGGCATTTGTCTGTTGACACATAAGTGCATGCAGACAATATACCAGTATTTTGCTGGGAATGTCTGTAATGTGTGAATGGGGCTAATGAAAAAAATGGTTCAGGGGGGTTGTATACTTTACAAATATGCATCTTATATATTCTACATAACTGAATTATGTTCTCCCTCTAAACATGAATGAGTCTTTTAAAATCCTTTAAATTTATGCGAATGTTAAACTAACAAGAGTCGGTCATGTTAAGAACACCTAAAATAGTTGTGTTTAGTGTGGAAGCTCCGCCCTCTCGTTTGAAATCCGGAGGGAAAGTGACTGCAGCAGTCCGCCATCTTTTCACTCGGACTCGGACTTTTAAGACTGCAAGACTTCTCTCTGAGGTGAGTAAAATATAGAAATAAAATCTTTTTCAGGCTGAGAGGTAGTTATATACGACCAGTGAGTGGGAGCTATTACTGTAAATTATGAGCTTGAAACCGCTATAATTCGCTATAAAACAGTCAATGTTAAGGCTAATGTTAGCTTAGCAAACGTAACATTTCGCTAAATGACTGACATTTTAATGGTTACTGTTTGTTTGAATGTGTGTGTCTTGTCTTTTCGGGGGTTTAAAGCAGTTGCTTAGCTAGAGCTACGTATACCTGTAGTGATAACATGATTAAGGCAAAGCAACGGCAATAAGAAGTTGCCGGCTAACTACCGCGGGGTAAAAGCATTACGGACCTGATAACTGGAGAAAAAAAATATTCTACTCTAACTCGCTGCTGTTTACTCTTATAGGAAGATGATGTTGATTTTGCAAGAGAGTGTGTTCTCAAGGTAAGTAGTCATGTTGATATTATTTTTTCAAAGCTTTTTTTGGTCCGTTTGTGCGTGTGAGTGTGCATCTCACTCTCTCTTCCTCGGGCGCGCGTCTCAGCTCAGCTCTTTAAATTAAGGTAAAAGCGTGTGGCTTCACAAATGAACGAGTCACACTCACACGGTGGATTTCAAACGTAGTATTTATTCCCAAAACACGAGTCAGCAGCGTTCGGGAGAACCGCATTTCTCTTAAAGGGGCAGGGCACTTTTCCCACAAATCTTTAAAATTGTAATGCAACCATACCAATAACAAATTGAACCTTAAACATAACCAACAATAACTTGAATAGATTAATGCAAACCTAAATAAACAGGGTTACTTTGATTCTGTGCTTCTTTTACCACCAAGAATGTCTGAATAGTTTTATCATTTCTATAGGAGTAAAGAGCATCTGAACAGGTTGTTGTGAAAAAAATAAAGTGATGCTATTTTAAGGGTTACTTCTCGTCTTATTTTGGAATGTGGTGCGTGCCTGGCGCCGCTTTAGTACCCCGGTGGGCCCCAAATAACCGGAGTTGACTTTACTGTATATTAAACACATTGGGTTTCTACTAATTTCTATCTTTTCACTTTTCTCTCATTTCTTTCCTCCGACAGCTGAACTGGGACGGTCGACTTGTAAGCGGATCGACTTATAAGCAAGTAAATACGGTACATTCTCCCCACAATGTTTGACCATGACACAGCAAGAGTTTCTGTTTAATTTATTATATGTTTTTTTATCAAATTTTCTAACTGTGCAGGTAGAAGACAAAGACGTCGTCCAACGTGTTATAGAGGAGACCACTGTTGGAGTTTATGTCATCCAGGGACTTCATGGCGGTGATAACCCAGAGGACATTGGCATTGTTCTTGAAGGCCAGACAATTCTACAAGATCTGGACAACGTTGCATTTGCTGCCGCCATGTTGTTTGGCCTGATGTCTGCTTTAAACTTGAACTACTTGAACTATACATTTGAAGTTCTACAGAAAGTGATCATGGAGCTTGAGAGAAACATCCGCTCCAACAAAGGCCAAGTAACCTGTCTGTCAAGACGGACTGCTGCACTTTTCAATTCACTGCTTGTGTTTTAAAAAAAATGTTACTCTTTAAAGTTGTGTTATTGTTTTTATTACATAAATGTTTATTTTGTTCAGGTCATGTTGGTCATCATTTATTAACATTTAAGTAAAAAAACAATTACACAACTTTAAAGAATAACATTTTTTAAAATTAAATCAAGAAGGCAAAAATTATTTTTTATTTGTTTAGGAGTAAAACAATGCCTCTTCTCAGTTTGTTCTTCTAAGATTATGTGTATGTTGATGTTTATTAAAGTTATGTTCATTTTTATATTTATTTTAGAATATACACACTACTGTGTTACGGTCTGTTTTATATTATTTTTGTTTGGACAGTTTTTATTTAAATATTAGGGTATTGGGAAATTAAGAGTCAATTCAGTTGTTTAAGTGGTTCTTTTAAAAGGAACACAGGTTATCTGATGTACTCTTTAAGCAGCATGTTGTCCAGATGACTAAATACAGTTGAATTTTGTTGCGAGAAATTTTTTGTTTGTTATGTCAGTTACAAATTTTGCTTTGATCATCTAGAGTTAAGTATGCTGCTGAATTTACCTTTGTTGTGTGAGACTTGATTTAGCTAGATTTGTATAAGAGAGCAACACTGCAAGTACTTTTTTATGTCAAGACACTGTTACAATATATGGTAAAAAAGTACAGTAACATTGACAGCTTGGTTGCCCACTGAGACACTGAACAGGCTAAGCAGTTTAGATAATGGATGGATGAATAACCAGGTACTAGATTAAAAACGAAAAAATCATGTTTGTTCAACATGAGATTTTTTAACATATTAGCCTCAAACGTATCTTTTATATTAAAATAAAAAAAAAATCATGTTTATTTAACCCAATATTTTTTAACACAATAGCCTTAAACATGTCTTTTATATTTACATAAACATGTCATGTAAGTTTAGTTCATAACAATTCAGTACAATTATCAAATATTTCTTATTTGAAGCTTACTTAACTTTAATATGTGGAACCGATTTCCATAATAATTTCATGTAAATCCAACAGATTTTTTTTTTCAGTGTATCCCGAGCAAGAGCGTAAAACATATCATAGAACGTGATTGGTATGGGAAATCTTCTATTGACGAAAATTAGTTTTAGCAAAATATTTTTTTGGATTACTTATCATTTTATGTTAACTTCACTTTTAAAGCAATGTTGGGAAATTGAAATATGTTTAAGGATTTACACATCATTGACAGACAACTCCTGTTTCTGAATAAAATGATTGCATGCTTTATTGTACAAGAGATGCATTGTTAGAATCTCCGCAATTATAAACAAAATACCTGTGTTTGGCCCAAAAGCAGCACTGCCAGATCGAAAAACATTTTTGACTTATAAGTGTCATGCTGACATGGAAATTGAGCTTGAAGGGACATTTTAGAGTTTGGAATATATTTCCACGACTGCTGACATTTGCCATCAGCCATAACAGAAGTTTTCTCGGAATCCACTTTATTCTTTAATTCTTTATAATTATAAAGTAAAATTATAATTTACTGTAAACTTTATTCATCCCCTAGTGGAAATTGCTTTTCCGGTCACAGTCGCTCACACAAAGGAAAAATATAATAATACAAAATAAAAATGTACATCTGCAAAACATTTTCAGTATAATAAATAAGTAAAAAGTGAATAACAATAAATAATAGCCTGAAGATCTTGCACATAACAAGAAAAATAAACGAGTTGAACATATAATGCCCATTGAAAAGTGAAAAGTCCCACCACTTATCAGGGTTCTTACAGGCGCTTGAAAATGCTTGAATTTCAAAAATGTGTTTTCAAGGCCTTGAAAGTGCTTGAATTTCAAAAATGTGTTTTCAAGGCCTTGAAAGTGCTTGAATTTTAGAAATTTAGATTTCAAGCATTTTCAAGCATCAGAAAATGTCCTTGATTCTTTCCATGATCTCCTTTATGATCGGCACATTTGCACTCGTTTGGAAGACTTTGAAAGAATGCATTATCAGCGGCCAATCAGCACAGCGAACAGCGCCCCCCGGAGGACAAAACGTGTAAAATCAATAACGTGCGTTAAATAAATATCGCCATTCAGAATTTAAAATGTATTGTATGCGTTAATGAGCTAATTTTGACAGCTCAACTTTAATTATAAATTTAACCACAACTCTATGATGCTGAAAAAACTTGAACATGGAGCTTGAAAGTGCTTGAATTTTATCTTTCAGAAAGTGTAACCCTGACTTATGGAGTGGAGTTTATACATCCTGATGGCCACGGGTATTAAAGATCCCCTAAAGCGTTTGGAATGACAGCACATTGGATAGATTCTTCTACTTTTGTACGTGGACAAGCATGTAAATTGAGTAAAAGGGAGACGCACATGTCATTGGCAATGAAGAGCAGATAGATTCATCTTATAGACTGGACTCTAAAGTGACAGCCAGACAACAAGTCCAATTTTTTTAAAGCTTTTAAGAATGTTCCAAAATTCAGACAGTGATGAGACATTTGAAGAAAATGAAGAGGTGACATTTACTTATGTTGAGCAAACCCTCTCCATAGAATCGGATGGACAGTTTTCACTCCCTCCACACTTAAGATGTGCATCACCCACACTATACTTAATTGTTCATGATCTCAAGAAATGGCTTCAAGAAAATGAGCCAAAATTCATCTACACAAGAGGAACTTCATAGTGTTCTGCAATGTGGACAAAACCTTTGATGCTTCAGAGTTGCAAAAAGGAAACATTTCTCTTCATAACCAGACAGCTTTTCACACACTGCTCTGTTCCAACAGACTCCGAGGAAACAAACCTAGCTCATAAGCTAAAAGCACATTCAATATTACCCAATATAATCACTTCAAAACATTTTTTTGAAAATTTGAGAGAACAAATAATCAGTTCTAAATATAGAAAATGCTAAACAGGGGGAAGATTCTGAGTCTATTGAGCTAATAATGCATATAAAGTTGTAAAACTAGAGTTTAAAAGATTTACAATTTTCTATCCCATTTCCTGTCTGTGTGTGTGACTTGAATCGTGGAAAAAGTGCAAACAAAGACCTCTTTGCAGAGCTCCTTATCTGAGTTTGAACCGTTAACTCCTCTAAACTATTTCCTCTAAAACGACCTAGAACTTAAGTTGTGTTTTTTTTTTGTGACACACAATGTGAATAAAAGCCTCAAGCTTTTAAGACAAAAAAAAAATTAAACTTTAATAACATATATACAATAGTTTTGCAATCAATATCCGAAAGGTTGCATACACAATAAAACACATGCTTTGTAGAAGGAAGGAGGTGGAACATTAGACGAATTGTGGAAAATTCTCTGTACATTCAGGCTAGTCTTTAGACAAATAAGGAGACGTTAATAACGGGACAAGTGCTTTTCACAAGTGCGTTCTCATATGAGATTTTAAAATGTGATTTTTGTGAGAACCTCTTTTCACACTGAGAACAACAGAACTTTTTCTCTCCAGAGTAAATCCTTGCATTTTTTTTGCCTTGCATAACTTTTGCCACAATAAGAACAATATAACATTTTCTCGCCAGAGTGAATCCACATGTGAGATTTTAGATTTGATTTTAGCACAAAACCTTTGCCAAATTGAGAACAATAGAACACTCTCACCAGTGTGAAACGTCACGTGTTTTTAGATGAGATCTTAGTGAGAAACTTTTTCCATATGGAGAACAAGGGAATAGTTTTTCACCAGAGTGAATCCTTGCGATTTTTATTAGATCTGAACTTTGCGTAAAACTTTTGTCACACTAAGAAAAGTAGAACGGTTTCTCGACAGAGTGAATCCTCATGTGACATATTAGATTTGCTTTTTGTGAGAAGCTTTTGCCACACTCGGAACAATAAAATGATTCCTCACTGGTGTGAATCATCATGTGCTTTTTTAGATCTGATTTTCGCACAAAACCTTTGCCACAATGAGAACAATAGTCCAGTGCCTCAGTGTGAATCATCATGTGGGATTTTAGATATGATTGTTTCACAAAACCTTTGCCACATTGAGAACAACGGAACACTTTCTCACCAGTCCCAAACGTCACATGTGTTTTTAGATCAGATCTTAATGAGAAACGCTTGCAGCGCTGAAAACACAAGAAAGGTTTCTCACCCGTGTGAATCCTGAAATGAGACTTTAATAAACGGTACAAAGCAAAAGTCTTATCACACTTCGGACACTGGTGTTTCTTGGTCGTTGTGTGATTTCGCACTTGTGTGTTGAGTTGTTGTTCAGTCTGAAACTCCATCTGACAGAACCCAGTGTGTTGTTCACTAGATTGGACTAGTGAACTGTGGTTTGAGAAAATATCTCCACTGCGAAGGAAAGCGGATCCTGTTTTATCTTCTCTTACTTCTGAGGAGCTCTCGTCTGTCTTTAAACTACCAAAGGCTTCAATTACACCGTTGAGAAGATGCCATTGCTTATTCTCCACTTCACTTTCCTTCTCCACCAGCATCAGGACTGCAAAGAAGAAAATCAATTAATTAAAACAGGAAATATTTTACACAGACTCTGCACATCAAAGTTATTTACTGAAAATGTGAGAATAGCGAGAAATGCAAAAATAAAGTGGTTTCTTTGGTTTACACTTTTAATTTTACATTATCTGGACTGATCTTGTGGTTCAAATGGTTGCATTATACAAATGTTAAAAAAGCGATCGGTTTTCAGATTGTTTTACAGTTGAAAACATGGAATATAACAGGTAAAAATCTGGATGAAAATCAGCTTCGAGACCGTGAACTGAGTTCTAATTAGGACGAAGGAGCAGTGCCCAGGTGTGCTGGGGGGGGGGGGGTGTTGCTATGGCAGCGTTTTTTCCGTTTTACAACATACAACGATTCTGGATTCTGAAACTGGTCAAAAAAAATCAAGCCAAAGTTGTTCTTAACCACACTAAAATGCTGTCTCCTGACGTTTGTTTAATTTGTATAACATGCTAACAGATCACAAAACACCATTTGGACCCATTTCAAACAATGTTGCTGTGCTCAAGGTTGTTTTCTGCGAGTAAATAATGTAGTATTTTGTTTAAACGACAAACGTTGTCAGCATGTAAATGTTGTCAGCGTGTAAACGTTGGTCGTGTACCGACCCGGACAATCATACCCAAACCACATAGGAATTAAAACAACGATTGCACTAGTCGACTTGATCAGGTTCTGAACTAGATGAAGAAAGAGAACAAACCAACCTGTTTTCTCATGAAAATGTTGATCGGTGACTCCGGTTGCTTCGTGTTCTGCGGCGTCTTCACGTTCGTCTTTGATCGGGCGCATCTTGGAACGAAAATCAAGGTCTCCGGCGGTGACTGACTGAGACTGATAGACGCGGTGCAGGACTCCGCGCGGTTTTAAACTTTCTTCTTCTTTTGTGGCTTTAAACTGCGGTTGGCGAAACCAGCGCGACTAGGCTCAACACTGCCACCTTCTGTTCCGGCTCTATAAAAGCGCTCTATATTAGTTTTGCATAAATCTGCCTCTGATCAAGTTTAGTAATATTTTACCATTTATGTCGCTGGCCCATTTTATATTATGAAAATAATATTTCACCTCTGCAGTCCACCTTACGTAACAATTATTTTGCCTAAGAGAGAAGATATAGTTGGTAACACAAGAACGGTCAAAGAGAGTGGTAGCAGCCTGTATCGAGGATGTAATGAAAAACCAAATAACACCTCAATTTTTATGACTTATAATAAATGGAGAGTGTACCAATACAGTAACAATTTCACAATTTGTTCATCATCAACTTACAGCCATCAGAGACCGATCAATAAATATTAACTCATGGCTATAATTGATCAGTCTTCATTGTATAATGTGATATTTGTGCGTCAAAGAAGCTCAAGAGCATTTGAACTCAAACTTTTATACAAATAAACAAATGGTTATTGTCTATATACAACTTTACGGTGGTGGGGTTTGGTGAAACCTATACTTTTAAACAAAAGAGCAATTTCTCCCGTACGTATTGTTTAATAATGTATATTATTGAGACACACATCTGCAAATACTATGTAAGAATATATTTTGGACATGAAAATTAAAATGCTATTACTCCGCCTAGCGGGAAAAAGTGGAACTAACTCTTGCTTGTTGCCACAACTTTGCAAATATTTACCACAAGGTGAACAGTGAACATTTGAAAAAGAAGGGAAATTGAAAAAGTATTGGAAACACACACTCTCTCTCTCTCTCTCTCTTACACACACACACACACACACACACACACACGCGCGCGCACACGAACGGGCCTTAAAATAATAAATCTGCTAATGTATAATATACTGAGAACTTGTCCAGGGTATTTTCCTGCCGTGCCGCTGGTAGATTCCGATCCGCTAGCACACAAAATAGACAAGTGGCTTGTAAAATTAATAAACAGAAAAGGAAATTAAATTATATATTTTTTATTAATGTTGTATTGACTTAAATCTGGTACCTATTTTTTTATTTTTTATTTAATTAAATAAATTTGGCTTGATTTTGTAAAACCACATTTAAACTAAACTTGATGTGCGTTTAGTTCATCAATGAATGAATTGCAAGCAAGAATAAACAAAAAAAAATGTATTAAAAATGTATAAAAATAATTTATAAATTGTGAAGGTAAAATTAACGCTTTTTATGTGGCAGTTCTTGAATTTGTTACATTTTTCAAGTTATGAGAAACTTGTGATAATCTCTTGTGAAGAGAGAAAACCATGTACGAACTCAAATGACTAGATGATTACGGAGCAATATGCCACAAAGCATATCGCAAGAAATCACAAATCAACTGGAGCATCTTTCACGAATTATTCACTGAGAAGACTCATTCATCTCAAGTCATAAAACGTTCGTTCTTTTGAAACTAATGGTTCACGAACTACACAAGTACAAATAAAAACAACAAACATTTCCAGGAGTGAATGAACCAACAACGGTTCAATAACTTTATTTTCTCATCCACGTGCCAATAAAAAGTTCACTCGTAATTGCGGGGACATGACCCCACAAACCACCCATTAGCGTGTGGCGGCGGGGACTTAGCGTCATTCAAACAGACCAGCAGTGTGCGATAGAAAACAAACACCCGGCACATTCAG
Source organism: Paedocypris micromegethes (assembly GCA_028031935.1). NCBI lineage: Eukaryota > Metazoa > Chordata > Actinopteri > Cypriniformes > Paedocypris > Paedocypris micromegethes. The sequence continues at coordinate 1,607,287 of CM051506.1, forward strand.
GAGCCGCCGAAACGGAAATCTCCCGAAGAGCGCGGGAAATTAATCAGCAGGGGTCTAACATCCTCAGGTGAGTGTCACGGTGATTCTTAAACAGACGCATTTGTCCTTTATGTACAAAAAAAGTGTGGAAGAGACATGTAGGATTTTCTGGGAACATTACAGGGTCCGTAACACTTTCAGCACCGGAACCCTGACACTCCAGTTCCCTCCGTGTTCAGAGCTTCATCGTTGAGCGCTTAAAGTGGTTTCATATATCTCTGACTTTTAAGGCAAAGGGTTTGAGTAAAGCTTAAATGGACACATCTGGGTTTGGATTCAGAAACTTCCGGAGGACTGAAGGTTGCTGATCATGAACGGGTCTTTGCGGAGTCTACAATAACTCCAAAGACGAGAACCATGGTCTCAAAGATTTCTGGAGGAACAAAGCGTCCGTACGAATGGCGACGTCACTTCTTCAGCCTCAGGTCGAGTCCCACCATTAAAGTGAACCAGTGAGAAGATACTTGAGGTTCTTACAAGCTGAGATCTTCAGGTTGCATAGCAAAAGGAGAAGGAATCTACCGACGTTTCTGGTGTGTGTTTTCCAGAAGGAAGGATTGAAAGCAGCTTTCCATCAAGGGATTGTTCCTTCTGTTAGCACGACACCCAACTCCATTTCATTTCATTGCAGAGTAAAAATATATCACACACAGACGCACGCGGAGCCTCAGCAACTCTCCCACGTCACAGGCTTTAAAAGACATTTTCAGTGTCTGTACACTCCGATTCCTCAGAGCCTTCACGGTGAATTAAAATAAGTTAAAACTTAGAGCAACTTCAGGTTTGGCCATGCAGGAATCTCAAATCACGAGGCGAAAGAACAAAAACCCACAAAACAAAACAAAAAAATACTCAACAGCCTTTTCAAGGCCAAGGTAGATTGTCCGTCCCAAACCTTACACTGCTTTTCTAAGACGGAGGTCCAAAGCGTTAAAAAGTGAAAAGAAAGGGGTTAACACTGCTGTGAAAGCTCCCAGAAGGCCGTGGCTCGTGCAGTCCGTCTCCAGGAGAGTCCTCCATCATCTGTACCTCGCTGAGGGGGAGGACGCCGCGCTCCTGGACCCTCAGAAGCTCCGCCTCTCCTTCCCTCATGGCCACGCCTTCTGCCCGCCAAAGAGTCGCCCTCCTGCTGCGACGCCAGGACTGTCACCGGAACTCGTAGATGGGAGCGCTGTGTTCGGGGACGTGAGCGAGGTTTAGAGACTGATACCTGAGAGGGAAAACAAGTGAGGCCAAACTGATTACGCCATTACACAAAAATGTTTTAGTAAATATAATTTATCACTGTCCATCAATCTGTTAATCTATATTTTTATTTTTCTGTCTGTCCATTACTCTCTCTCTCATAGAAATGTATATACATATAAATGTTCCAAAAAACACAGAAATCAGGAAGTAATACTTTTTTGTCGGCACAGAATTATGTCTTTCTACCCGTCTATTCATCTAGCTTCTTGTCCATCTCTCTCCCCTTCTCTCTATCTCTCTCTATCCATCTATCCATCCATCATTCTACCATGGGGTCGGGAAAAAAAAGGTTATGAGAGAGCCTGAAACACCACATAGTTGTAAAAGTCCAAAAGAGCCATACCTAATGTTTAAAACTAAAGTAAACTAAAGTAAACTACTTAAAGTAAATGTATGCATTTTTGTAAAACCAATATGAATTACTGGACAACAAGCATTTCAAAATTTTTGATACCGCTGTTATTATCAAACAATTATGATTGATATTGATAATGCTGTTATTAATGTTTCACGCATATGTAAAATGTCTTAAGGTCAAGTGTTTTAATTCTGACAAAACAAACGTCAGGTGCATACACACAGCGCACATAGAAGTGCCATTTAAGCTTGAACTTATTTTGCTATTTTGTTGAACTCATCCCTTACAACACGCGTCTTAGAAAATAACTGCAAAAGAAACACGTTTATCAAACGTCCCTCTCGCCAACACACGCTAACACGCTTTTAGTGCACAAGCCTGATTGCCAACTGCTAACAAACCCCGGTACAAGGACACACAGGCAGCGGGCACGCTGCTACACTAGTGCAAAAAACGTTTTGATAGTGGAGCTTGGAAAGCGTAAAATTAAAAGCAAATCTGCTGAGAATTTAGTTTGTTTTTTTATTGTTTTGTTTTTTTATCTATTTTTCAAATCTGATTTCATACTGCTCTCTCTCCACAACAGCGAATTACTCCATTGGTGTAAAGAAAAAAAAAATAATTTTATCTTTTAGCCATTGTCTTCGATAAAAGGGTTTCCGCTTTTTACTAGAGGACTACTGAATATTAAAAGAAGGGCAGGGAAGTTATCCAATCCATTACCCAATAAAAACATTTTGTTTGGGTTTTGTCCCAAGGACAGCTGTGATTGGCTTCAGACGCCCATAACCAGGAATTTAATGGATTGACATACAGGAGTTTATATTTTTAACGTTATTATATATTTGTAAAACTTTGTCTGCAAGCCATATGCAGCCACCAGAAGAGCCATATATGGCTCGCGAGTCATAGGTTCCCGACACCTGAATCTGCTTGTCTGTCAACTTTTTTACGGTATCCGTCTATCCTTCAAGAGTCTGACTATTATCCTTCACTAGTTGGACTATCACTTTGTCTGTCTGTCCATTCATCCATCCATATATCCACTTGACCAGTTTTGTCTTTCTAGCCATACATCCATCCATCTACCCATTCTGTCTGCCTATTAATCAATCCATTCATCAATTTTTATGAATAATAAAACACATATAACTAGCAAAATGTTTTTACAGAATGCCAATATGAGCAACGTCCTCAGACAGTTGCGGCGCACAAGTACCATTCTGAGCTGCGGTGGTAGTAGTAGCCCTCAATGGTGGCCGTGGACTTCTGGAAGCAGATGTAGTAGAAGCCAGCAAATGACGCGCCACTGATGTCCTTGATTGTGTGATCAGGTACCAGAAACTGCTCCTGCATTCAAACAGACAGACAAACAAAAGGATAGATGAGATTTTCTGAAGTATGTGTAGAGTAAAAAAGGATTAAGCTGATGGTTGGTCCATCTAATCTGTGAATTGATGGGTTTTTTATTAAAACATGATTTATTTGTGGAAGATTTTTTATAAGCCATGATTATTTTCTACATAGAAGAAATGTTATACATTCTATTCTATTATTCATTAAAGTACTCTTATTCTTTTAATCATTGAAAGAACAACTCTGTTCTTTGACAAAATGTTTTTAATAAATATATTTTCGTTTATCTCTGCTCGTGAGAGGAACGTTCCTTCAGGTGATTGTGATGCAAAAACAGTCTGATATGAGTCAAACTCAAGAACCTGAAGTCCGCTTTAATGGCATTATTGGCTGTATTGTTGTATTAATGCTAAAATTCTATGTATGTGTACAATATTGTATTACATGGCAATTTTGGACCACAATTATTATTGCGTGTTGCACTGCATAGAAAGATATAGTTATAATTTCAATGCACATGTACGTACTGTATGTCTTCCATTGTATATATGACAAGAAATGGCTTTTCTATATAAAATACTGATACACACAAACATCTCTCCCCAGAATGCAGAGCTATAACTGTTTTGCATCTATTATAATTGTATAATTTGTAACATTTACTCCCCTCCCCTTTAATCGTTGTGACTTTTCTGGAGAATAGAATATTAGGTTATAGTATTAACCTAATATTAATATTTTAAGTTCATTTTTATAACTGTAATAAAGGTGGCTTATTAATTTTGCAAAGATTTTCCTGTCTGTTTTCATCTATACTTATGTGACACAGTTTAGTTTTTTGTTTAGAATTTGACACCCCTGGTCAAGTGAGTGTCAGAGACGATTGGTGAATCGTGTGAACAGCTGGAAATCAAATGTGTAAAAAAAAAAATCAGAACTGGGATTCACAAACGGCATATTAACTGCAGCCTGAAAGTCATCAAAGCGATTGTGTGAAACTGCAGAGCTGCTGCACCTTCCACCGCATGAAGACATAGTCGCTGTTCTTCAGTTCTTCATAGTCAAAATCGTCCGAGTTGAAGCTTTTGGCGTACTGATAAAAAGCCTGGAACTTTCCCTGGGAAAGCAGAGAAACACACTGAATACCAAATTCACAACACACACACGTGCCGCTTCCTCGTTTTACCCAGTGTTTGCGATCGACATCCTCATCCGCATCCCATTTTCGGGTTAAGAAAGGACGCTTTCTACTGATGATCTCACCAGCAAAGAACGTGGTGAGAGTGGGATACTCCTGTATTGAGAAACAGATTTCAGTCCATTTATACCAGTGGTTCCCAACCTTTTCTTGTTTGAGGCACCCTTGGAAAGCCTTCAAAAGTTCCCGGCACCCTTATAAGGAAATAGATATTTAAAATCGTAGCTTTATTATTATTATTTATTTATTTGTTTCATTTTGAGAGTTTGCATGCAACAACACCTTATACCTAGTCCTAGATGATATGAGAATACTGTTTACACTGATTCTGCCTTAATAAAAAAATTTTTTTTCCCCCGAAATTTTGGCGGCACCCTCAAAAGATCTCACGGCACCCCTTTGTGCCGCGGCACACTGGTTGGGAACCACTGATTTATACACTGAATTGTTGCTAAATTATTAACTTACACAAGTTAAAGTGATTTGACAGTTTGATGTTCATAAATTATCATTTTGACTGTTAGATGATTTGCTGTTTTTATCATTAAATATTTATGACGCATAACAATTGAAACTGATTAGAATTATAAACTTAGGTTGATTTTTTTTAGATCCATCTTGAAGATTTTATATTTGATTGCTGATGTACAACAGAGCTTGAGTCAATATTTAATGATAAAAATATTATCAATATTTTTAATAAAAAGAAAAGATAGAGAGTGACAATAAATCAAAACAGAAAGAAAGATCTGTCGGAGACAGGCTGTGAGATGTGTTCATTCATTCACACAAGTACAGAGAGAGAAACAGAAAGAGAGAGAGAGAGAAAGAGAGAGAGATAAATAGATAGAAATAAAGAGAGAGGGGGGGGGGTACAGAAAGAGAAAGAAAAGCAGAAACCTCCATTCACAAGAGGAACAAATAGAAGGTTGTGTTTGTCACCCACTGTCCGTAAACAGTCACAGGACCAGTGGCTATTGTGAGAGAACATCACAGCATCATCTGGATCTGCACAGAAGAGCTTCTCACCTCGGTCAGGCCCTTGATCTTCAGGTAACCACACAGGTACGAGTCCTCCATGGTCACGTGCTAAGAACGGAAAGCAAAGAGTTTTAGCAAAATCACATGACCAGAAGACACCAACCGAACAACAACCACTAGCTAGTGTATCAGCATTTAATCGGCAGAAGACTCCGAAACCAACCCAACCGCTAATCCACACCGAGCACATCTGACCTGCAGGCAGCGCTAATGCAACTTGCTCAACTACAATGACATGAGACAGAAGGTCTCCAGATCTTAAAACTGCACAGGATAATGAAGAAACGGGAAACGAGCGACACGACAAACGCGTTATACACACACCAAAGCGCTCGGGAGAAGATCAACACAACTTTTTACACGACATGGCAATGTTTTGAAGTCCGGAGCGCCGTAAACATCCACAGAAAAGCCAATGATCACCTGGAGAACCACCTCGACATCATACGAGTTGCCTTTGCTCTTCTGGTGGCCACGGAACTGCGAGCCGCTGTACAGCAGAGAGGTGTTGACGCCGGGCTGGTGAGTATTGATCGGCGGGGGCGGAACAAGAGAGGCCGAGGCCATATAGGCCAACGACGAGCCCTGACAGCAGTCAGTGCGGACCGGCATGATTGATCGCTCCAGCGGGACAGTCCGCGAGTACAACCTACTTTCGGTCGCGTGTCCAAGTCACTAGAAGAAAAGAAAACGCGACACTGACAGAGCAGTGCGTGAGTTTCGGAGTTTCTCCCGCAAGACGCGCGGTTACGTCCCTCAACCCAGGATGAAGGCGCTTCAAGGCAGCGAGTCATGTGATCCAGCTTTGAGTGTTCTGATTGGACGACGCGCTTCCATTAACAATGACGCTGAATGTTTATTGGTTGTTTTGAAAAGGCATTGTGGGATTTGCAGTTCAAGCGATGGGAAATAAATAAATAAATAAATACAACTGTTGTGTAGGTATTTGTGGATATTACATAAAATGTTTGGAATACATTGAAAATTAGTACAAAATGTCCATGAACAATGACAAACTAATCGAAACTAATAAATACTTTATGGGCAAGTTGACAAAAACCATTAAAGACAAAATAAATACCGTATTTGTTTAGTTGGAATTGAAAATGCACAAAAAGGAATTTTTGAGTTCGTCTCTATTTCTCTCTCTCTCTCTCTCTCTCTCTCTCTCTCTCTCTCTCTCTCTCTCTCTCTCTTTCCAACAGATGGCGGCATTCGACAAAATACAAATACTGAAATATTGAAATACTACCACAAATACAATTACTTTCATACACAATTTCTACTTCTATTCTATTTTGTATTTCTAATATTATTAAAGTTTCTATCTTGTATTTCTTGACATTTACTGTATTATTACATTACAGATAAATACTGAATGTCTCTAGAGCTAAATTGTGTACCGGAAGAAACGCCTGTTAAAATTACAAACGCTTGTCAAAAACGTCAAAATTGACTTCTACCTCTTGACAGTTGACTGACACACAACTCGACCAATCATTAATGAATGTTGAGTTTTGACCAATAACAAAACACGGGCGGGGCTAATGTGAACTGAACTGACTGCTAGACCCTCCCTCCTCCTAAGGCGGATTGTTGTTGTCATCAAGATGGAGTTCTTGTTGGGGAATCCATACAGCACTCCCGTCGGCCAGTGCGTAGGTGAGTTAGTGACCATTAGATTTAAAGTTTTGCTATTGAAACGAGTCAGTAAGTTGTTTAGGCGAAACGTGTTTAAGTTTGCCTATAGGCGAAACCCCAACGCTGGCACGTAGTCAGCTGTTTGCTAATGAAGATGTGCTAACCAAGGCTTTTTAGCCACTGTAAAGCATTTTCCGCTATAACGTTACCACAATCATGTCAAACGTGTCACAATTTCCACATGGAATTTAATCAAATTCTGCATTATAAATATGCACAATGTGTGAAACGAGTATACTACTACTGCGAAACGAGTGACACTGATGTGACAGCCTCACGTGACTCTGTAGGAGTTTCCTCGTACAGTTCTTTCTTTGCACGTTTTAAATATTAAAACCTCTTTTAATCTAGTATTTTATTCTGCTGTAGTTTATATTCTGTTTTCGATTAAATCGAGAAGTGTCAGGCAGATTGTGTGTTTATGTCTAATTTACAAAGCTTCATGTTGCTCAAGAAAACCATTGAAGGTGATCACTGGAGACCACTGTGACAGTGACTTTACTTATGGACAATGACCACATTCATAATGTTTTCTACAAGTGTCAGAGACTTTTATAATAGAGTGAATCTGTAAGTTTGAATGTTAGAGTGACTTTATCTACAGCAATGATCTCTGTAGATAATCAGCAAAAGTACAGAAGGAACTCAAAGATGCAGATCTCAGAGCTCTCAAATCTATCGTGATTCCAATCGGACTGACATGTGAGTGCAGTAGGTGTTGTTGCCTGTTTTCTCCGTGTGTGTCTTTGTTCTTTCTTCTGAATGTCGTTCCTCTGTTTGTTCAGCTTCCTGGCCGCTAAACAGTTTCTAATGTGTCCCAATTCATCTAATCTTCACACATTTTTTAATCTTAACAAAATGGATTTTTGGGTCTTTATAAAACGCACCAGTGTTTTGGTTTGAAGTTGTTTTTTAATCAATCTTCTGACGTGTGAGGAACAATGCTGTGCTTGTGAGGTGACAACAACAGGATTACAGCGATTGAGAGGGATTATGGTGTTACTTCATTTCCTCTTGAGCCAAAATGGATGGATTAAAAATGCATTTGCTGAGGTGTAAGCATGGAAATAAAAAAAAACAACAGCAGGTCGCAATCATCCATTAAACCACCTGTCTGTCTGTCTTTTTTTCACCCATCCATTCATCCACCCACCAATACACATTTTTTACTTAAATTCATCTGTTGTACATCCATACATTTGACCGCTTAGTTAGTAAGTAAACTTTATTTCTATAGCAATTTTCACAGATAAAATCACAAAGTGCTTTACAAGGTCCAACAAGACTTCTTCCGGAACCATCATCTAAATTGCGTTAGAATGCCAAAGGAGACTGGCAACAGTAAGCTGGGTTCTCCTCAGGGTTTATCTTAACACCAATGAACAAATGAATAAAATGCAACAATCCTCTGTTTTTTACATTTTCAAACATGCTCTTTGGGAGAGTTGTAACTGTGATTACTGTGATAACTGTGATGTTATCCTTCCATCTATTTATTTTTCTGTTCACTCATAATTTTTTCCAAGCCAGTATCTATCTGAAACATCTCAGTCAAACACTATACCTACTCTTTTTCTTTAACTAGTTTCTTTCAAAACAAGTTATCTAAACTTCATATTATGCAGTTTAAGTTTATTGCAGATTCTAAGTGTAGAGGGGATTGCTTTGTTTTATGAATTCCTGGCTTTACATTCTGAGAAAACAGTGTGAACCATCTATCCGCTACCCAACGTACGGAGCAGTAATACTGCTTTTATATATTCATAAACAACTTTTAAATACAACTTGAGCCTGAAATGAATAGCTAACAGCGTAACACCAGTTTTCATCTTAAATATAAATTCATAGAATCAAGCAATTGATTTATTGAATTGTGTCAATGTAACTAATCATCTGCATTTAAAAATGAATAGTTTGCAGCCAATTTTATTAAAAGTAAGTTCTCTTAAAAAAGTACCAAGCTTATCCTTCTCTAAATTAACCTACTTTGTAAATAACCCTAGCTTGAAAATAAGCCCAAGTCTTGATCTGAGACTTTTTCTCGAGGTGTTTCAACCAAGACTTCTCACTAGTTTTGCTCACGGTTCAGATGTTGAGTCGCCCATTTTTGGGTGCGTCCAATGTGCCACTTTAATCTAGATTAATTAGGGCCAGATTGCACACACGCACACACACACACACACACACACACACACTCTGTTTTAGGGACGTTTTTTTTATCAGAGTTCCTCGCTGACTTAGCAACCAAGGACAAAATACAGAGAAACAAGTTCTCCTGAAACTACATGAGGAGTTTTTCTACAGTTTTTACGCTACATTGCATTACGTAGTGTGTGAGCAATTTAACAAATAAATAGATAAACGGCGATAAGCAAAGTTTCAAACTTCTTTTACACAACTGTCTGCTGATCCCAGACCAGTCAGTCTCTTTCAGTGATGCTGAGATCTGATGGAGCCGCTTCCTGAGATGTTGTTTGTGTCAGTGTGTTTTGAGCTGGACGTCTGAAGTGTGTCGTTTCTTCACTAATTGAGTGGAGCTGTGATCTGTTCCTCAGAGAAGGCCACAGACGGCTCGCTGCAGAATGAGGACTGGACACTCAACATGGAGATCTGTGACATCATTAATGAGACGGAGGAAGGGTGAGACACGCACCCACACACACAATCACACTCTGATGTGGGATGCCATTGTGTCTGACGCTCTTCCCCACAAAACCAATTATCCACTGATTTACAGTCTCTCTCTCTCTCTCTCTCTCTCTCTCTCTCTCTCTCTTTCTTTCTCTTTCTTTCTCTTTCTATTTCTCTCGCTTGTTCTCTCTTCTTTTCTCCCTCTCTCACTCTCTTTCTCTCTCTCTCTCTCTTTCTCTCACATTCTCTCTTTATTACTTTTTATCTTTCTTTCACTCTCTCTTTTCCTCTCTCTCTCTCTCTCTTTCTTTTTTTTCTCTTTCTCATTCTTACTCTCTCTCACACACGCACGCACGCACGCACGCACACACACACACACATACACACACACCTCCTCTCCTCTTTTTCTCTTCTCTCTCTATTTTCTGCTCTGTCCTCTTTCACTTTCTCTTCTCTGCCTTGCATGCTCTCAGTCTATTCTTCTGTCTCTTTCTTTCCGGGACAGAACTTTGAAACACCACTTTATACAGCAAATTAATTAGACTCTCTCTCTTGTTGTGTCCCAATCACTCATTTTGTTTTCCTTCTCTATTTTTTCCTGCTACTCGCTCACATCTCCTCTCCCTTCCTCTTTCTCATTTTTTAGTTCATTAGCTGATGTTCTCTGCCCTCATTCTTTGTTCAAAACATTTTTTTAGTTTTGCTTTCTGTTTCTGTATCTCTTTTCATCCTTCCCCTGTATTTCTCTTCTTACTCAGTTCCATTTGGATACCTTTTGTCTTTAACACACATGTCTGTATTTTTTAATTGATTTTCTTTTTTATTGTTTCTAATTTTATCTCATTTTTTCCCGCTGCTTCACTCTATTCTTGTGTATTGACTCTTTGGTCTTATCTTCTTCCTCATCCTGTCTTTTTGTTTGTTTGTTAGTTACTCTTCCTTATGTTCATCATCTGTATTTCCCTTCGTTTCTCTCGTTTCTCCACACCGCGTTGATCCGACGAGATCTTCTGCAGAGGCAGACTGAGCTCATCCCACATGTACGTTAGAGTCCGGAAGCGTAGAGAAAAATGTTTCATAGACCAGAAGACCGTTTCCGCCAACAGCAATGTCCTTGAAACATCTGAACAGTTGTGTGTAGAATCACTTCTGTTTTTGTCCACTTCTTCTTATAAATGTTTTTAAGGTGCTTCCTCTTTTCCCGGACAGACCTTTATGTGACTTTATCTTCACTGAGCTAGTTTGTTACATGTGTTTTTATTTGCCATTTTTCAATTATTCAATTCTAATGTCTATGTCCTTCTATGTCCTTCCATCATTCGACAGCTTGGATCATGCTTCTTAATCAGAAGGCTCACAACATAATAATAAATTCACACGCACATCATCAGTTGTTATTAGGGCTGGAGGTGCAGTGGAGGGTGAACATGAATGTAAAGTCTAGTCGGTTTGAGTATTTCTCTTGATCTTCTGCACGATGTGTGCCCTCAGGCCCAGAGATGCCATGCGTGCGGTGAAAAAGAGACTCGGTGGAAACAGGAACTTTCGAGAAGTGATGCTGGCGCTCACCGTGAGTCTGTCGTAACCCGCGACCTGTTGTAATAAAATGTGTGTTTTGGGCTTCCTAGTCAAGTTCTTCTTTTTCTATAATAGGTGCTGGAGACTTGTGTGAAAAACTGTGGCCATCGTTTTCACGTCCTTGTCGCCGGTAGAGACTTCATCGAAGGAGTGATGGTGAAGATCATCACCCCCAGGAGCAACCCACCAGCTATAGTGCAGGACAAAGTTCTGTCACTGATCCAGGTGAACTGACACACCCGTCATTATTTCAAAGTGTGTGAATGAATTTTTGTGAAGTAGCTTTGTCAATACATTCGTCCATTTTCTAAACCGCGTGTCCATTTCTACCAAGCTCTGCAACTTGGGGTCTGAAGGCAAGACACATCCTGTAATGGTGGCCAATTAATCACAGAGCGGGCAGGGCTGTCAAAAGTAGTCGCATTAATTACTCAAGCAGAAGTATAATTACTCTAGAAGTACTGATTCGATAACAACTTGAAGTATAAAAGTAAAATTCATGCAAGGTAAAAATTGACATTCTAAATGGAAAAATGCTTGGTAGAGACGTTTCACTTGCCATGTCTGTCGCCATTTTGCTCGCTGAAGCGTAGGATCACGTATAAACCAATAGGGTGTCGGAATGATACGTGTTTATACGTCTCATCCAATCACAATGATGTTTTTTTATTCCAACAAAATGGAAATAAAACTAATCGAAATGAAATTGGTATAACACGGTTAATTTTAAGATATAAGGAGTAGAAAGCACAGATATTTGCGTAAACATTTAAATATTAGGTAAAAAGCAGGTGTTACCCCGAAATTAATTTGTGTTGACAGCCGTTTTGTGTGGCAACAATTTTGTAAATTGTTTCAAAAGCATAATTGAAATGTAAATTCCTTAAATTTGTTCCAAGCCCCTCCAAATTGAGAAATGTTTTTATAATATTATACAATTATGACATTATGAGTGAGAGAGTCCGGTGTGGAATGCTGAACACACAAGTTCACAAGGGTTTCTCGAAGACGCGTTTTGAAACTCCAAACTACTTAAGTATTTTTACCAACTCTCATGTCTATTGTAAGAGCCAAAATCTATGTAATTTATGTTTTTATTATTATATTAGAGGATTGGATTTGCTCACACAATATTTCTTTTATTTATAGTGTTTTATTTGGAATATTTGGTTCATTTTGGAAACAATTTATGCTTTACCTTTGTTGTTTGTTTCTCTTTTGACCACACCTACCTGATGGATTGTGTATGTGATTGATTGATAGTTTGTAGGTAGATCACGCAGGCAGGTGAGAGGAGAAACCGCTTTTTTACTGTGTAAAACATGCTTGATCAAAAGGAAAACAAAGGTGTATTTGAGACCAGCAATTGTTCTTGTTTGGGTTTTGGTTACTTGAAGTGCAACCATGGATTAAAGAACAATTTTTGAACCAGTGGGTTAGAGAGTTCCTCAAGCATCTTGACTCTACAATACACAAACTGCACATAATGTGCAATACAGTTTGTGGGGGTTTTCTCACACATTTTCTCTGTCCCACATTTTCCCACTTTCCAGCTTTCATTTTTTCGGACTAAAAGGTGCACTGTCAATCTGTGTAAAAATAAATGAGCATAAACACTTTGCAAAAAAGATTCAGTACTTTAAAAAATCTTTAAAATATTTTAAGCGAACCCTATAGTTTAAAATTTACAGTACAGCAGTTCGTTTTCAACCATTCTATCTCTGTTTCACCCCAGGCTTGGGCAGATGCCTTCAGGAGCAGCCCAGACCTCACCGGGGTGGTCCACATGTATGAGGAGCTCAAGAGGAAAGGCGTGGAGTTTCCCATGGCCGACCTGGACGCTCTCTCACCCATTCACACACCACAGCGGGTAAGAAACCCTCCAGCCCGAGCAGCACGGCAGAACTTCTCCAACCTCGTTCCACTGCAGGGCGTCCCCGAGGTGGATCCCGGCACACACAAGTATAGCGCTCCACCTCAGGCCAGGACCACCTCTCACACTCCGCCCCCCAGACCCGGAGCTGCCACCGCACACAACATTCCACCCGTGTCGGGTCCCATCACGGCAAACCCAGAGCAGGTCAGCTCACACACCACTAAAGACGACTGAACATATTTGAACTGTCGTGTGAGGTGTGGGGTGTGGGATGTTTGAGAAAATCAAGTGTTGTCAATTTTTCCTCACGTTCTGGACGTATAGAGAATTTAAATGAAAAATGTTCTACTTACTCACATACAAGAGTATGAACAGTTACAACATTTATAAAATTTACCAAGAATACAAAATATACCAAGAAAATAAAAATAAAACATTTATACGAAAGTTTAAAAGAGGATAATATATTAACAAAAATTTTCTCTGGAAAAAATGCAGTAAATATATTTATATAGAATAGAATAGAATAGAATAGAATAATAAAAATGATTTTGTGCCTGTTTTTCCGTGATTCACATAATAATAAGATGCGTATTTTCCACAATTTTGACATTTTTATTAATATTTCTTATGTGTCTCTGTGTCAGAGAACAACATCGAGACTGTTACTGTAAAATTTGTTTTTACACGCTGAAATAAAAAATTATTTAATCAAAAAATGTATATAATTTCATAAGACTTCCTAACCAAGATTTTCAAATGTGCTTACTTTTAAAGTTTAGAATCGAGACAATAATAAAACATACAAAAGAATGATCACTGTGTAATGTAGTCTCTAATGAGATATTTATTTATTTAGATGTTTATTTACTATTCTATTTGACTTTTGCATTGTCGTGCACAGATTGCTCGGCTGAGAAGTGAGCTGGACGTGGTGCGCGGGAACGTTAAAGTGATGTCAGAGATGCTGACCGAGATGATGCCCGGCCAGGAGGACGCCTCCGATCTGGAACTCCTACAGGTCCGAAAGATCTCCAGCAATGTTGCTTCACTATTCATTTTCTTCATCTCACAAATGTCCATGATTTAGCAGAGAATAACCACAGGACCTTGTTACTACCACAAGGTGGCAGTGATCAAGGGACCATCGGTCTAATGCAGTTGTGTTTCAGGAGCTGAACAGGACGTGTCGGGCCATGCAGCACAGGGTCGTGGAGCTCATCTCTCGGGTGTCCAACGAGGAGGTCACCGAGGAGCTGCTGCACGTCAACGATGATTTGAACAACATCTTCCTGAGATATGAGAGGTGAGAGGAGCCACTGGAGGAAAGTCTAGTGACCGACTCTCGGCAACTCAGAGAAGCTCCGGGAAACCTTCTAGCATCATTCTCATCTGGAACCTGGCGAGAGGTTTGAAGTTTCACCAGCTCTCTTCATTCTAACAGGTATGAGAGGTATCGAGTCGGCCGAGCGGCACAGAACAACGGGGTGAGTCTAAACGTTTGTCTCTTGTTTCACTGTTTCTCTCCTACGTTCCTATTACTGTTTGTCTTAGTTTAAGATTTTGTAGTGTTTTAAGTGTTTTATTTTGTGTTTTATTGTGTGAGCTTTTGCCTGTGTGCCCCTCTTGTTTTTTTTGCTCTGTGTTTCCCCTGAGGTCGTTGTTTTTGTACCGTATTTTCCAGGTTATTTCCTAATCCTTTTTCACAATTAAGATACATTTTTTTTTACAATCAAAAGGCACACACTCTTTTTTTTTTTTTTTAACGTTTTACACTCTAATTTTTAACCATTTGTTAGTATTTAGGGTGCACCTTTTACTCCGAAAAATATGGTACTTCAAAATAAAAGTCCAGCTCCTTCTGTGATCTGGTCCGTTTGTCTGATGAGAATCTGTGTGTGTGTGTTGTGCATGACTCCGTGTTAAACGCATGCTTTTCTCCTGCATTGTTCACGTGATGTTTAGCTGAGAGAGGCAAGTATAATGCATCATTTCTTTACATTCTTTCTTTCTAACCAGCAGATGTGTAAAGAGTACCAGACAGGCATACTTGAGTAAAAGTACAGATTCTTGCTGTAAAAATTACTCCATTGCAAGTAACAAGTCACCAATTTCAAAAAGACTTGAGTCAAAGTCGTAAAGTATCCAATTTGAAAATAACTTAATTTAAAAGTATTTTATTCGCATTGAATTTAGGCAGAAAAAACACCAAGAAATGTGAAAACAAACTCTGTTCTTTATTCGGCTTTGTTTTCTAATACAGAAACAAAATTCAACACCTCAATGTTTTAAAAATGGTAGAACCGTTCTTCTTCTTCTTTTTCTTCTTCTTCTTCTTCTTCTTCTTCTTCTTCTTCTTCATCATCATCACCATCTTATTCTTTTTCTTCTTTGGAAATCTTTTCCCTGTTCATCTTAAAAGTTTGGCTTAAAACATTTCTCACTTCTATAAATAACATTTAACATTTGTCTTTATAACATGGGGAAAGTTTGTATTTTGTAGAATTAAAAGGAATTTGCTGGAAATTACGACACATATTGAGACCATGCTCTCTCTCTCTCTCTCTCATTCTCTCTCTCTCTCTCTCTCTCTCACACACACACACACACACACACACACACACACACACACACACACACAGTAACGTTTGCAGCTTTTTTAAAGCCAAGAGGAGATGTCGTTTCTGATCATCTTTATCACTAGATGAGCTGCACTTACATTAATGAATCTTTCATTTTTATGTTGTGTGTGCTAAGTGACTCAACTAAATAATGGACTGTCAGGAGACACGTTGATAGATTTATAAACAGCAACAGTTTATGTTTGTTTGTTTGTTTGTTTGTTTGTATACAAATATTTATATTTTTTTATAATTTAATTTAAAGTCAAATTGTAAATGCTTTGCTGCAAACAAAGCCATTAGTTAAACCTTTAGACAATTATTAGAAATGCATCTCTTGTCCGCAAGAGGATCTTGACTAGTGATTGGCTGCGTCTTAACCAATCATTGCCATACTGCTCAAATACATGACATACTGCTCAAACACTTCTACATCGTGATCTAATATCTTGTCATTTTAGTTGTTTATATAATTAATGCTTAAATTGCCTGTAATTAATAACGTTCGAGTGAGATGTTTGACCACGTGTTTATTCGTGTGTTGATTTTGAAGTGACTGTGAATGTGTCGAACACACAGGTGCTGGACGAAGCTTCTGTGGAAGACAACCTGATAGATTTAGGACCAGCTTCTCCAGCAGTGGTCAGTCCTCGGGTCACTGCCACACCCACTCATAGACCCCCGTCTGCCCTGCAGCCTCCTCCCGCTGTCAGTCCACCCTCACTCTCCACTCAGCTCGCCGGCCTCGGTAATCACACACTCATTCACTCACGTCTTCAGACTTACATTGGGATCAAGCACAAGCACCGGTCATCCGGTGTAGGTACAAAAACGACTCGGGCTGTCGAATAATGATGGGTTTTGATTGGTTCTAAGTTTCCAAGATGACGCGTAAGATAGAAAAAAAGGGAAATAGGGGAAATCATAACCAAAGCAATAACCTTTGCGGTCAAATGTTAAATCTATACTCAACTTAAACACAATAATGTTTACAACTGTATGACGCTGCTTTTGATTATAGTTATCAATATGACTGGTTATAGTCATCGTGTAAAACCGACATTTGGGCAAATTAAACCAGACTGCACAGCATAAATAAAGGTTTTCTATAGTCATACATTTACTCGATGATACTTTTTGGTCCGAGTGCTGACGTCATGATTATTTGCCAGCCCGAGCCGTTTTTGTACCTACACCTGGTCTTTGTTCACTCACTTATCTCCATCCTCTGGCAGACGTGGGCGCAGACAGCATCAGTGGGACTCTCAGCTCTCTGACCCCTCACAACCCTCAGGAAGACTTTGACATGTTCGCTCACACCAGGTCCAGCTCACTGGCCGATCAGCGCAAAAAGTATGAATTTATGACGTCCTATCAAATCCTGCAGATGTCTTAATTCTGTTTCTTCTGGATTTCCAGTGTTACGTATGAGGAGCCTCAAGCTCTGGTGGGCTTGGCATCCGCTTTAGACATACGGCAGCAGAATTCTACAGCGGTGAGTTTGTTGTTTCTTTCTACAGTTACTCTCATTTCTCCATTGCTGTCAAAGGTCTTCATATTACTTCTCAAGTAGAAGTGTAGATACTAGAGTTGAAAGTATCAACTTAGCCTTTTTACTCATGTAAATGTACTGGCTTGATAACTACCTGAAGTAGAAAAGTACAAGTATCACAAGTAAAAAATGCCATTTGAATTACATTTTAATAGTAATAATAATAATAATAATAATTTTATTAATAATAATAATAATAATAATTTTATTTGAAGTGCCTTTCATGACACCCAAGGACACTTTACAGGACAGAACGAACAGAATAAACATGAACACATTGTTAATGATATAGGACTAGGATGTAGGATTCTATTTAAGGATATAGGATGTAAATACTTTGAAAATTAATGCATTTACAATGCAATTGTATATTTAAAAACCAATGCGCTACCAAGCAATAGCATGTGTTTCAGAGTAGAAAATATATCGTTACTATTATTGTAATAGTGAACAAAGTCACATTCCAGCAGCTTGCCAACAGTGACCTTTATTGGAGTGATGTCACAAAAAAACATAATTTAAGCAGCACATAACATGCGTCAGATGCACACAATCTGATCTTTTGCTAGTTTCACAATGTAACACGTTTGTTTCTTGTACGTTTGCATGTCACTTTTCTACTGACTCACATGATGACAGAATATTGCCATATTTTCTAGGGGCTTTGTCACTTAATTGCTACTTTTTAAAGGATTCCGCTTCAATTTTGTCTTTTATTGATGAAATTACAGTCCCAGACTATTTACTAGCAGTATGACCTACAAACTTTCTCTGCTATTCCCAAGCTAATGTTAAAAACAAGTCCTAATTCATAATCATTTAAATTGTGATCAATACAATTTGAGTAATGGTCACTCATGTTAAGTGTTATCAGTAGTCTGATCTCTGATTTAGTAGTTTGAATCCATGATGTGAAATGCGTCCTTTACTCATCTCTAATATAAAATATTGACTTAATCCATTCAAACCGTTCATGAACAAAAATGTATATTATAACTTAATAGTCTCCACGCTTCAACGTTCCTCCGTGTGGATACTGAAATGAGGAAATCAACACAGTGACTCGTCAGTGTTGAAATCCTCTGGAGGTAAAGCGCGGTCACACACTGGTACAGGTGAACCTCAGATCAGCTCATGGGTCAAAGTTTCCACCGTCTACTGGAGTTCAGTGACTGGCAGTGACCCGGGCTGCGTTTTGGAGATGTTCTTCTCAAAGTGATGTTGATGGTACAGGGTGATGTGTTGTTCTTCACGTGTGTAAGGTGTTTTCTCCCGTTGATTCAGCCGAGCGGTAAAGGCCCTAATGCCGAGTTGGAGCCCATAGACAGCTGGCTCATTACCCAAGGAATGGTGAGGATCACCAGAACCACTGTCCACCCGTGTCCATCCCGTTCCCCGATCCCTGTCCACAATGTCCGAAACCACCATCATCATCCTCATCATCACTAAAACACACACAGTAAAAGAGACAAAGGACTGAGACCAGCAGTGATTTTTGGGACAGAAAAAACAAATAAATTAAGGATTAAAAATTATAAAAAATAGTTTTATTTTAAATGTTTATCATATTGTATTAACTTTTTTTTTAAGTTAAATTACATTTAATATGAGCCATCTCAAAATCAAGATAAAAAAACACATTTACAATATTTGTTAGGTAGCAATAGCAGACAATAAATGAACAGGGGAGAAAACTCGTCGCTCAGACTGAAAGGAATAAATCAGACGCACACACAGTGATATTGCACATTTGCATTATCTGTAATGAAGAGAATTCTTGTTCTCCTCATGTCCTGCTTCTCTGTAGTTCCAGTCTCTTTGCTTTGTCCCTTTTACTAGGATAACCGTATTCCCACCACCTAGATCTGTCTTGAGTCTCTAATCAGCCCAGAACTCCTAACATCAGTTTACTGGAATAGCGGTGTTATCAGCGACTGCTACAGAAAATCTCAGCGAGATCAACTCGCACATTTAACTTATTCAGAAAACATCGCCACACACTAATTTACAGATTTTTCTCTATTATACTTTTGCTTGTGTCAGTGTGTGTGTGTGTGTGTTTTTTATCATGTTTTAGTCAAATTATTGTAATTCTCCGTCAAACACTCTATTCCTAAATTAACCCATTAAAAACACAAATTCATTAACATGCAGCCTTTTCTTTTTTATTTTTGGGATTAATCACATTCAGAAAAAAAAACAAGAATTCACGTCATTGGAATGCTCTAGTTTGTCTATCATCAGGGTCTAAAACTTGGCATTTGTTCTCCTGAGAACCTAATAAAGCTTCAAATCTTGAGTTGGAACCACATGACCTGCAGGGGGCGACGTTGTGCCTCTCAGACTCGACCACCTTCTCCATCTCCTGCATCACTGCATGTCTTCTGTCCCCACAGCTTCTCTTGACGCATTTTCTGTTATTTTTCTCTCAAACCATTTGGTGATTTTTACTCTTTTTGTTTCTTGGGGGTTTCTTTGATTTTGGGGGTCTTTGGCTTTGCTCCATAGATCCCTGTATCGCAGTCCTCTGTCATGGATGACATTGAGGAGTGGCTCTGTGCGGATGTGGTGAGATTCTTTACCTTGATTTCTCGCTCTCTTGAATATGGTTTCCATGGTAACGCAGCATCATCCGCCTTTCTCTGGTTTAAACCAATCAGCTGTCTTCTTTCTTCCCCTCCTGCATTTCACAATCTCAGTTCATCCTTCCGCCAGTCCTTCTGTCAGCCACTCACACACTGCTAACCATCATTAGCTAGAGATGAGCTTCCACCATCCAGAGCGTTTGTGTCCGAGTATATGCACTAAAATCCACTAGTCGTGTGGGTCAAATGTCACTGTTTTACCGAGTGGTTTATGTCATTGCAAATATGGGTTTGGTAAATGTCACTGTATAAATGTCACTGTCTGTTTCCAGAGTTGGGGAAGATGCAATTTTCCACAGTTTCTCGCCACTGTCCATAAACATGCGGCAAAATTGGAGTTTTTGGAAATTGTCCATAGGTGCGAGTGAGAGTGTGTGTCCTGCTCTGTAATTGGTTGGCCAGCAATTTAGGGCACCAATCCAAGACTTCAGACCAAGACTTGCTGTGATTTGCTGCTGCTCCCCTGTGATCCAGAAAGGGACAAGAGATTCAGGAAATGGATAGATGTTTAATCTTTTTTTAGCTTTTGAGTTTTACTTCAATTTTTCATTTATTCCCTTAAATTGTAATTGTCTTCAAGCAGCTTTGATTTGGGATGCTTTTGTTTGATCCAGATTAAATTATAAAGGTTTATTTGCCGGGTCGTTCCAATGTTTCTCAAGAGCAGCTCATTATTAAGAGGTCGACTTCATTGTTTGTCGAGGACTTGCCCCGAAGCGCTTTGCTTCAAAGCTGCTTACCGGCGAAACATGTGCTTGGTACGGCGGAAGCCATTTTGAGAAACTGAACGGCCATCAAGCCATTAAAAAAACCTTTTTTTAAAACTGAGTTAAAAACGTTCAGATTCTCCATATCTCCTCAACTCTGGCTCACTGTCATGGATGCTGGACAAACCTGTGTTTTGTGTGTTAGGTGTTTGCCAGATATTTCAGTGTTCATTGTGTGTCTATGATGAATAAAAAAGCTAAAGAGAGTATTTGATTAGTAAATCTTAATTGTGTTTCATTGCAGAAAGGTGAAGAGGCTGAAGAAGGAGTCACGAGTGAAGGTGAGACCATCCTACCTGCTTCTAAAGCACACTTGAATATGTACATGAGGTTTGGACAACAAGTTCTCAATGTTGAAGCATCAGATGATTTCCTTTGTTATATTTCACTTTACATATTCTTATGTCAATAACACGGTATAGTGGTATATCAGCAGTTGCAACCGATAGATCGCGCAATCAAGTGGGAATAGCCAGAGGTGTAAGGAGTGGAAACCATAATTGAGTAAAAGTACCTTACTGTAAAAATTACTCTATTACAAGTTACAAGTCATCAATTAAATATATCATATAGGTGACAAACACAGTGATATTTGAGAAGTGAAATAACGTTTATATGATTTAAGGAAAGTGTACAAGAATTATTTAAGCAAAATCAGCAATGTGCATAAATGTAGGCAACCTGAAAAGCTGAAGGTCATTTGATTGATTTCAATACCTTTAGCACAAATTATTAGAACTCAAAATTGGTTTGGTAACCTCAGTGACCCTTGACCTCCATACACAGGTGAATCCAATCATGAGAAAGTATTTAAAGGAGGCCAATTGTAAGTGTTTCTCCTCTTTGCATCTTCTCTAAAGTGTGGCAAAATGGGAGCCTCAAAACAACTCTCAGATGATCTGAAAACAATGATTGTTGAACATCATGGTTTAGGGGAAGGATATAGAAAGCTGTCTCAGAGATTTAAGCTCTCAGTTTCAACTGTGAGGAACATTGTGAGGAATTGGAAGACCAGAGGCACAGTTCTAGTTAAGGCCCGAAGTGGCAGACCGAGAAAAATCTCAGATAAGCAGAGGCGCAGGATGGTGAGAACAGTCACAGTCAACCCACAGAGCAGCTCCAAAGACCTACAACATCATCTCGCTGCAGATGGTGTCACAGTGCATCGTTCAACTATTCAGCGCACTTTACACAAGGAGATGCTGTATGGACGAGTAATGCGGAAAAAGCCTTTTCTCAGCACACGCCACAAACAGTGTCGCCTGAGGTATGCTAAAGCACATTTGGACAAGCCAGCTTCATTTTGGAATAAGGTGCTGTGGACTGATGAAACTAAAATAGAGTTATTTGGGCAAAACAAGGGGCGTTATGCGTGGCGAAAAAACAACACAGCATTCCAAGAAAAACACTTGCTACCTACAGTAAAATTTGGTGGCGGTTCCATCATGCTGTGGGGTTGTGTGGCCAGTGCAGGGACTGGGAATCTAGTTAAAGTTGAGAGTCGCATGGATTCCACTCAATATCAGCAGATTCTGAAGAACAATGTCCAGGAATCAGTGACAAAGTTGAAATTGCGCAGGGGCTGGATCTTTCAACAAGACAATGACCCTAAACACTGCTCAAAATCTACTAAGGCATTCATGCAGAGGAACAAGTACAACGTTCTGGAATGGCCATCTCAGTCCCCAGACCTGAATATTATTGAAAATTTGTGGTGTGATTTAAAGCGGGCTGTCCATGCTCGGAAACCATCAAACCTGACTGAACTGGACATGTTTTGTAAAGAAGAATGGTCCAAAATACCTTCTGCCAGAATCCAGACTCTAATTGGAAGCTATAGAAAGCGTTTAAAGGCTGTTATTTTTGCAAAAGGAGGATGCACAAAATATTGAGTTATTTTTTCTTTTGTGTTGCCTAAATTTATGCACATGGCTAATTTTGCTTAAATAATTCTTGTACACTTTCCATAAATCATATAAACTTTATTTCACTTCTCAAATATCACTGTGTTTGTCATCTATATGATATATTTAATTGAAATTTCTTATCCAGACAACCAATGAGTTATAAAGGAAAATCATGAAAATTGAAAGGGGTGCCCAAACTTTTGCATACCACTGTATATATTTTTTCAATTTCACAAAAACTGGTTCTCAAAGTTCTTGGAACTTATTCATCAACAAATCATGTTCACGTGATTTAGCTTATACCATTAGCATCCAGTACATTCGGCACCCTGCAGATGGCGATATTGACTCGTCCGCTCAAGAAATTATCCGCGGTAGAAAAAGATGCCGACTTGTCGCACACAATCACAGTGTAACAAGTAACAATAAGTGTCCATTCAATTGTAGTGGAGTAAAGAGTACAGTACTACATACTCAATCAAAAATGTAGTCAAGTAGAGAGTAAAAGTTGCTTAAGTTTTTGATTTAAAAAAAATTAAAACAGTATCATAACAGTTTGCGTTTTTGTAAAAGTACCAGAAAAATCTTGAACGATAAACATGAATTCCATTTACCACGTAATCTTTAAGTCAATAAACAAAATTAATTTGTGAGATTGATTCAAGATCACTGCCCAATCAAACACTGGCCTCTGATGCCCTCTGATGCTGATTGGCAGGGTCTGTGACCTCTTGAATTGACCTCACACATTGCTTTATTGTACACGTTTTGTCAGTTTTTGCACACTGAAGCAGACACAACGCAATAACAAATCATTAACTGGAATAAATTTGAAATTTCTGAACAAATCAAACTAATAGCTCTTATGTTGTTTGCCCCTTTAGACTTTGACAAGTTCTTGGAAGAGCGAGCTAAAGTGGCAGACGGCGCCGTGTCGCTAGCGCCCAGCGGAGGGCACAGGCTTCCCGTCAGCACATCCAGCAGCAGCCGCAGGAAGACGGAACAGAGAGAGGACAACCTCTTCGCCCTGTAGGACACAAGCATGTTCTCCACGCTGACCGCCACCATCAGCTTTCTCTAGCGCTTGCTAATGCACTCACTGGAGCTTAACTTACTTACTTCATGCACTGGAGAGCTGTGAACATCCCACGTTACAGAAGTCAAAACATTCCCCTGCGAGGAGCTGGACGATCCAGTCCTGAGATCATGTAGCTGCAAGAGAGTCTCACCACTGAGGGGCTTAAGGTGGAGGTGCTTAGCTTTGCTTGGACTGTTGATCTACTGGTCCAAACCCAGCCATTCCATGCCAGAAGAGCGCTTCAGTAGCAGCGACCAGAGCTTTTCTCCCACAAAGCTTCTCAAGAAACAGAAGAACCTAAGGCAACAAGAAAAGTTGACTACAGAGGGAAATGATGGACACTTTCCATGCAAATGACCAAAGAAGTTAGAATAACAATGTTTTGATGATTAGTAATATGGCTTTCTGTGTTTTGTTAAATTGCGTTAAATGTCCAGGATGATTGAACCATAGTGCGTTATAATGTGGGCATCACGCAGAATTCTGAGATTGACGCTGTGTTGAAATCGTCCAGATATTTTTTTATTGATCAAAAAAGACCAATCAAAGCAGTTTCACTTTAAACTATTTTGAGTTTCTAGTTCCATACACATACGTACATATACAATCCATAGATTTACAGTTTTAAACATTCCATGACTATTTTTTGGGTTTCCTCTTACGCCACACATCAGAATTTGGCTTTGTACTGAGCCAGACGCAGTCTTGTGAAATCAGTCTAAGATGATTTGGTAATTCATGGAGATTTAGACTAATATATGTTCAAATTCGACTTATTTATGAAGCGTTTTCACAGTCGCAGACCGTCTCAAAGTTTGCTGTGTGAATCATAAGCGCACTATATAATTTAACTTTGACTATAGCTTTGAGCAAGCTAATCGGTAGCAATGGCTAGGAAAACAAAAACTTGTGAGAATCGACTAACTGGTTAACTTTACTAGTGTGAGGGTGGGTTGGAGGTTCATTGTCGACTTATCAAAAGCACAGGTCTAGACAGAAATGACTTTTTGGAGTAGAGCACTACAAGATTGGTCTGTAGTTAGTTCTAGTTGATACGTTGCTTTATGACTGCAAGTTTGAACAGAAATGGGACGTGACTTCACGTCATCGACGAATAATTTAAGATCATGTGTCCTTATATTTACATGAACATGACTATGCAACAGTAAAGTGTGTAGCGCACACAATGTAAAATATTTGTTTTCTTTCTTTGTTATTTAGAAAATGTTCCATTTGGTTTCGGGAGTTTTGTGGATGTTTGGTCTGCTTCTCTTTTTTTCGGCCTTACAGAAACACACATTTATGGTGTACGTTTACCACGTAATTGATCCTAACAATTAAACCACTGGTACGGTGGAGACCGTGTAAGTCACTGGAAATGTCTGTTTTACTGGAAAATAAGGGCAACAGATTCAAGTTTAATTCAACAGAAGCCTATTAAAAATCCAAATTTTGATTTGCGGATCACCGTGATATAGAAAAGTGTAAGAACTTCTGCTACGTTAAGGGCGACGATATTGGGATTAACCGCTTGATTTAACGTTGCCATGTAACGGTTCAATTCCAAACTTTCTGAACGATGTGTTTTAGTATAACATTGTGTTATAATGTATTTTATTGCACGATTAATTTGCTAAATCCAAGCTATTTTATTAAACTGATTGTTTTGCTAAATGCTAATGGCTCTAGGAGTGCTTCTTTGTTTTAGGTTGTGTTTTGAGAACGTCTGCTTGACTTGAGCTGCACTTCTTCTGTGGGTCTTCTATCAGTCATTGACCTACTTCACCTCGTTATTTTTTTTTTTTTGTTTGTTTGTTTTGTGAGTTCAAAAACATATAGGGACAAATCACTACTAGACATAATCTCAAATGATCGAAATATTGAAGCCATATGAGTCACTTCAAATTAATTGTTCAGTATAATTATTTATTAATTTGGGTGTTAATTATAATAATACATTTATTTTGACGTTTTGTTATGAATTGCTCTTAATTATGAATAAATCTACACATAAAACTGTTTAATCTGAGTTAAAATCAAAATAATGCAACGTTTATACATGATGTAATCGCAGAGCCAGTGGTGTGACGTCACATCACCCCACTCGCTTTCGCCGCCCTCATTGGTTGGATGCTCTGGTTCTACGAGCGAAGACGGCGCTGCATGACAGACAAGCTTGATTGTCCTGCTCCCGCCCTCTTGCACGCTACGGATTGGCAGCTCAAGACAAGCCCACTTAAGCCCCGCCCAATCACTGCTCTGTCAATTTTGTAAACAAACTATGACAGTTATTTCGCTTTAACTCTACATTTGACTATAAACTATGTCCATACCACATTAGGTTAGATGTTTACTATACATGCATAGTTTAAAATAATATTTTAACCGACCTGTATGATACACGTACATTACGAAACGGACAACATATCCGCTTACAGTAAAGTCCAAAGCTGTGGAACAAAAGTGGTGCCTAACAATGTCAACGTTGCCGAAGGGACATCTCTCCTGTCAAATCGTTCCACACGCGTTTTCAATTGTGAAGGGTGTGGCCATTTAAAACGAACGGTTTTGATTGGTGGTGGGCGTGTCAGTTACAGACAGCGCTCGCGGGACTGCTTGGCTTTCGCTGTTAGCATGCTAAATGTGCAAAGCGAACTCTTAAGTCAACTTTGCCTTGCGCGGCGGTATGGAAACGGACACGAGCTGGTAGTTCGTTTAATCAGCACCAAAGTTGAGTATTTCGTGGACGCAGGCAACTGGTTTCAACAAATGCTTCAGTACATTTACCTGAAGTTGCCAGCTTGCATGGAGTAGCGCGCGAGCGTTTGGACCCGAACTATTTCTTCGACTTGTGAGAACATCGGATAAGGATGAATAATCTGTCGTTTGACGACCCGTCACTGGACACACTGGACTCCAGCTTGACTCTGCACGATCCCAGTGAAATCGACACAGCCCTGCTCAGTGACATTGACGGTAAGAAATCGTTTGTTTACACCCGAGGTGCCGGAAGGCAGGTTCGGTCGAACCTTTCACTGTGTAATATTCACATGTTTGAAGTCAGAAACACACACAACACATCTCGATCTCACGATATACTGACGTGGTTGTTGAATCGTTTCCCATGCGTTCAACACAAACGCAAAGTTATATTATTTAAAACGTATAATACAATATTGTCAACATTGCAATGAAACTACATAAATTGTGTGCTTAATATACATTTCAAACTAAGTGTGAGTGAAGCTGCTGACGGATCCGTTCTGAATAGTCTGACCTGGGCGTGTTGCGTCTACAACACAAACTATTTATTTATTTCTTGCTCTAATGCGGACACACGGTTGCTTTGCCTCTTACACCACATTTACACCACATTCGTCGTAAATGCGAGTTTTTAACGTGGTTTGTGTTTGCTGTCTTTTATTAGAAGTTGCTTGAGAGCGACCCCGCCCCCTCCTGCTGCTTGAACGGGCACGTCACGTGAGGTTACCATCGGTCGTTTCGGTTATATTCTTGACCTACCGACACAATTCCTTGTGCAGTTTAAACGTGTCAGTTCTAAGAGATCTTGTGGGTTTTTAGAGTTCTAACAATTGTAATGTAATAAAATCTTGGGAATGCATTTT
Organism: Paedocypris micromegethes; assembly: GCA_028031935.1. Lineage (NCBI taxonomy): Eukaryota > Metazoa > Chordata > Actinopteri > Cypriniformes > Paedocypris > Paedocypris micromegethes. The sequence goes on from CM051506.1 coordinate 1,634,509, forward strand.
AGTGTTGTTTTAAAAATAATTTTCAGGGTTTTAGGACCTCCCGTGTTTCAATTTGCAAACTCTGATTTGTTTGGGATCGTTGAAAAAGTATTTTCAAGCAAACCACTCGCTTCAGCGAAATGACCGGCAGTAACCCTGATCTGGAGCAGACTCTGCCCGATAGTAACCTCACACTGATGACTGGCTCGAGCACGCGCTGCGCGGCATAGCGAGGCCGTTTCTCGCGTTCTGATTGGCCCAGCACGATCACCTCATACAAACACAGACCGCCGCCATGTTTGTGTCATGTCACTGAACGACTCTACTGTTATCTGGGTTAATAAAAAAACAAAACGCATTTCAGAAATTCTGTTATTGCATTCTCTTTATTAAAATAGTGGTAGATAAAGGAAGCACACAAGCAATGTGCAAGCACATAGCTGAAGTAATCCGTTTTAACAGTAGAATTTGTTGTCCTGGGGAAATGGCTTTATGAGATAATATATTTTCAAATGGCTTGCTGGGTCCACTAGATTATAATATGATCCTGTTATATTGACACTTGTAGAACCCATTTTCCGATTTTAATAAATTACCAACGTTAAGGTTTGTCTACCGTGAATTATTTTTTTTAATCGTGTTGTAAACCTGACCAGACTGATGCCGAGTGATGCATCTGTTCTGAGAATCTCGCTCATGATATTGAATTAAATCCCTGTAGTCAATGCTTTGCGCAGCTAATTGTTTAATATAGCATCTGATTGGATCATTCATAATCTCTGGAAGCCTCCAGATGTTAGACTGAACTTCTTTTTCTTAAGTAGTAGATGCGTTGGAGCAGAGTTTCTGGTCTTTTTCCTTCCACTAACTGCCATGTTTTTGTACATTTCAATACATTATGAAAAAAAAAAGTGAGTGAGCACATAGGACCATAACACGCAGAAACTCGGAGCAGCTTTACAGTGTGGCATCCGGAGAGGATGGGGCCTGACGTGGAAGTTGTAGAACCTACTAGTCTGTGATTCGAACCTGTATCCTCTTGGACATACTATAAATAAACAAAAAAGGGAAATTGTTGGTCAGCAAGGCTACCAACCTCTTGAGTTTCTCAAATGTGTTTGTTGTCAGTGATTACTACATTATCAGTTTTCTGCAGATCAGGAAATTATTTATTCTACTTTCTAATATTTTATCATTGATGAAAATGGCTTTATTTACAATCAACACTATCTGCGAAACCGTTTTATCTGAGTTCTGCACATAAAAATTGAGTTAATAAACATAATAATACAAATAATTTCTGTACAACAATACAGTACAACAATCATGTTTTATTAATCATTTCAAGCTCAACAACACCATACTATGTAACAGTACATTAAATTCCTTTTCTGTACAACTTTTCTATTTTTGGGTCATGGGGGGTTCAAGAAGCAACTCTGCACGTGGGCCACGTCCTGAATTGGTGACCAACCAATCACAGAGCAGGACACAGACTATTTTCACACACTTCAGCTATTGGGACTGCAGAGCAATACGTTGTTCTCACGCTAGCGCGAAAAGAACGTGCAAATTCTGCACAGAAATTCACTAAAATCACTAATAACTGAAATATTGCGAAAATAGCATAAATTTCAAAAATAAAAAAGAAACCCATAGAAAAATATATAATTTCATACTATATTAATCTTTTTTCTCCCCACAGACATGCTCCAGCTTATCAACAACCAGGACATGGAGTTCGGAGGACTGTTTGCGCAGTCTTCATTTCCCAGTCCAGTGCCCGAGCTCTCAGCACTGACCGCTTCTCCGCCCTCGCCCTCCACACCCGCCCCCACCTCCTCCATCCTCAGCAGCAGCCCCCACCTGGACGCCCTGCTCGGCCCTCCAATCACTCGGAGCTCCACCATCCCAGACAAAGCCTTCCACCCTGCCACGTTCCAGCAGTCTCCCCTGGCTCAGGTGCCCTCCACCCCAGCCAGTCCCACCTCTCTGCAGACCACCCAGCCCAAAGCTCAGCCTGCCCCCAATCTCCAGCCCCCTGTGGCCCAGAGCCCCCTGTTCACCTCACCGGCCCCCCAACCTCAGCCACACGCAGTGACCTACCCCAGCCAGAACGGTTATGCTGGTGAGTGACACACACACACATACACACACGCTCGCACACACATTCCTACTCTCTGCCCGTTACTATTGCGTCTTATTGTCAAATTTTGACTATGTACTTTCACATTTTGAGTTTGGCTCATATACTGCCTTATACATTGAATTAATTAATTAATATTTATAATGATGATATAGAAATATAATATTAATACTTCATAATAAAAGATAATATTAATCATTATTTTTTCTATCACAATTTCATCTTGTTGTACATATTGTTGCGCGTCTGGTAAATGCACTTCATTTCCCATGGTGCATTGCCGAGCTTGTGGCCAAATTGTATTTTATTTATTACCCAGAAACATCAGCAGTGAATTTTACCGGTTTTTTTTCAGCTTGAGTCAATGTTGACCCAGAAATATTGCTTTAATTCTGCATAAACAATAGTTCATGTCATGTCACGGAAAATGAATCAAACTTTATGGATAAATTCCATTTGATGGACTAAATATCACATGAATAATTGCGTCACCTGCCTTTTTGTGTCTTAAAAGATGACAACTGTATTGTTTATGATTATAGACCGTGCCATATCTGCTACTACAAAGTGTAAAAGGCAGTTCGACCAATAGGATTTGCCCTGCTCAGAAAACACAGAAAGCTGATTTGTTAAGAGAAGACGTCTCAGGGTCGAGGTGCAGACATCTGTGAGTGTATCGAGGAAACCCAGTGACCTTTCACCTACTGTCAACCTCGCCAGAGATGTTCTCTTATCAGCCTCTTTCAATTTCCTTATCGCTCTGAAGCCTGGGTAGTGTCTGCAGGGCAAGAGAGCGGACTGCATCACACCGTCCAGTTCAAAGTTCATGGGATGGCAGTCACGAAACACCCAAGAAAATGCAAATATAATGATTCTAAAAAATACCCGCAATTTCTGATATTGAGAAATAAAAATATTTTTAACTTCTGGGTCATAAGACGCTGGAGGCAATCACATTCAATTTATTAAGAAGAGAACTAAAAGACAAACTCAGATAAAACTCAAATGTGCGTTCATGTGATTTAGCTCATAAATAGCATCCAGTACCTTCAGCACTTTTGATTTTCAAATACAATGTAGCCAAAAATACTCAAGTAAAGTAACAAAGTCCATTTATACCAGTACTTTACACCACTGTCCTACACAGCGCTCTGCTATGTGGTCTAACAGTCTCATTGGTTCCCACAGTGGTAAATCAGCAGAACTCCCCTCAGCCAATCCCAAGTCTCCCTGCAACTCCAACAAACGTTCAACCAATAGCCATCCAGGCTCAGGTGCAGAGCATCTCTGCCACGCCCATCCTGACCACCTCATGCAGCCCACCTACACAAACCATCGCCCCTCAGGTTCAGCAGCTTCCCGTGAGAACATTTTCTTGGCAGATAGTCATAATTCAGAAGGTTGTTCCTCACTGAGCTGCATAACCCGGTGTTTTCTTGCTCAGGTTCTGTTGCAGCCACAGTTTATTAAGGCGGAATCTCTCCTGCTGACCACTCTAAAGCCCGACGCGTGCATGGTCACTACGGTGGCGTCGCCCTGCATCACATCCTTGGCCACGTCCACTGCTCCTGTACAGAGCACTCCACTGCAGGTACACTTCCAACCACAGGAAGTCGCCAAAGAGTTTGCAAATAAATAATATGACTGGCAGCATTTTTGGGATATTTTGTCCTGTAGCATGATGTTGACTGTCCGTTGATCTCTCAGGCTCTGATGAGTGGAGGCACAATCCTGACCACCGTTCCACTTATGATGGACACGGAGAAGCTTCCCATCAACCGCATCGCCATCAGCGGGAAGCCCGGTGGTCTTCCGCACAAGGGGGAGAAACGTACGGCCCACAATGCCATTGAGAAGCGCTACCGCTCTTCAATCAACGACAAGATCATCGAGCTCAAAGATCTGGTTGCTGGAACAGAAGCAAAGGTCAGTCTTATTTATGTGTTGCTTTTGTGTTTTTTTCTGCTTAAATTCGCTAGAGTTTTGGAAATTATCTGTGTCCAGAGCCAGCCATTTATTTAAGGGGCTAAACGACTTGCAATAAAAAAGTGAGCGAATGACTTCATAACAGTTCATATTATATTGAATCAGATCAGCTGACACAGATTTTCTTTTACACTGTAAGTGGAAAGCAATAAAAGAGCTTCTGAAAATTGGACCAGTTTGAACATATCACAGTAACTGATGTTTAGTTATAAAGCATCTAACATGCATCTTAATCTCTATAGTACTATAGTAATTGTAGTGTAGGTAATTGTATGAGCACACACTTGAAAAATAGAATACTATCACACAAAAAGGAGAGATGTAAAGAGTACCTGTAGACCATACTTGAGTAAAAGTATGGATACCTTACTGTAAAAAATACAAAGTGTCAAGTCACCAATTTCAAGAAGAACTAAGTAAAAGTATGCAATTTTAAACAAACTAATTTAAGTGTTTTGTTAGTAGCAAGTATAAGTTGCTTTTTTAATATACTCACTACAAGTACAAATGAGCCTAAAATTAAGTAATAAAGTCATTTACTCAAGTACTTTACGCCACTGATTGAAAGTGTTTAAAAATAGTGATTAAAAAGATCATCACAAACTGAAGGTGCAGCGTACGTACTTCTCTCTGATCAACAAGATGGATAATTGTTGTATTACCTAATTAAACCAGTAGCCTAAACAAAACACACAGAACAAGCATCTAAACCTGCAGTGTTTTGCATTCTTCCCTGGACTTGTAGTAAGCTCCAGATTAAATCACACACAATAAATGTCCATCACTGTGATCCACTGAACATAATTCTCACACTGCAGTCGTGCGATGTGACTTTATTTTGCTTTATGGTGACTGATGACTGATGGAAAGATCCAATTTAGATTTGCCCTTCAGAACCAGTAAAGTAACACGGTTATACAGATAAATATACTAGAGATGTGCTGATCCAGTGAGAGTCTGTGTGGGATTGAGCTCACATATAAGAGGATGATATATACTGTATGCGTCAAGAACCACAGAGGGAAAGCAGCCTTAATGGCTTGGTGTGTAATAAAAACGTCTCTCCTGTGCAGCTCAACAAGTCTGCCGTGTTGAAGAAAGCCATTGACTACATTCGCTACCTTCAGCAGTCCAACCAAAAACTAAAGCAGGAGAACATGGCACTGAAGATGTCCAACCAGAGTAACAGTAAGCTCCAAAAGTTAAAACCAATTTCTACGCATCACAAACCTGCAAGTGTGTCATTGACTTGTGCTTCTGCTGCCAGAGTCTCTCAAAGACCTTGTGACCATGGAGGTGGATGTGAAGCCCGAAATTCCCACTCCGCCTTCATCAGACGTTGGATCTCCTCAGTCCAGTGGACCGTACTTCCAAAACAGCAGCGACTCGGAACCAGACAGCCCAATGGGAGAAGACAGCAAGGTGCGGTTCCTTACCAATTGGCTTTGATGTGTTTGATCGCACTACACTGAGAACAATTCACAACAAAATCTGTTTTTCTGTCTCTCAGCCTGTGGTTGAGAGGGCAGGAGGAATGCTGGACCGCTCTCGCATGGCTCTTTGTGCCTTCACCCTCCTCTTCCTCTCCTTCAACCCGTTGGCGTCTTTGCTGTGCGGAGGATGGAGCAGCTCCGGGACGTCCGTCTCAGGAAACACTATGGGAAGGAGTATACTGTCAGTGCAAGAAGCAGGTACTAACGCTAACAGCATTTATGGATGAGACCCTCGTTGTCCCACTATTGAGAATTCTATTTTAGACGCTACTTAATTCCTGTTTTAAATATAAAAGAATTGAAATAATTTGCCCTGTGATTATTTAATGTAAATAATAATAATAATAATTCAATGTACTTAGTAAAAAAACGATGAGTATCTAAACAATAGAAAAAGAAGAACTTGTGCATAAAAAGATATAAGAACAGAAATGGACCCCGGACTGTCCACAGACCCCGGACTGTAAAAAAACTATACTTTTTTTAGTTTTGGCTATTTTCTTAATCAGACTTCCATAGTTTTTATAACTGAGGTCTGGATGCTCAACACATTGTGACAATTAAATGTTAAAACAAGTAGATAAAGGGGGAAGGTGTGGTTTGAATGACTTGAAGTGTCTGTTTTTATTAAAAGTTCTTGAGTGTAACTCAAGTCTCTGTTTATGTAGCAGAGTCGTGGGGATGGCTAGACTGGATGTTGCCCACGCTGCTGGTGTGGTTGCTGAACGGTGTGCTGGTTGCTGGGGTTCTGATCCGACTGCTTGTGTATGGAGAACCTGTGACCAGACCACACTCGGAATCATCTGTCCTCTTCTGGAGACATCGCAAGCAGGCTGATCTGGATCTGGCCCGGGTATGAAGCCTGCAGCTTCTATCAAGCGCCTGTCTGGAGGTCTACTGTGGGTCTCCTGTTGGTCTCATGCGTCTCTTGTATACACCTGCAGGGAGATTTTGCTCAGGCCTCGCAGAACCTCTGGACGTGTCTCAAAGCTCTTGGTCGTCCTCTGCCCACGTCTCAGCTGGACCTGGTGTGTGCCGTCTTGTGGTCTGGCTTGCGTCTGTGTCTGCAGAGACTGTGGGTAGGCCGCTGGCTCGCCAGTCGTGCCGGAGCTTTTCGTTCCAGTCGCCCACTACAGGACGATGCCCGCAAGAGCTGCCGCGACGCTGCACTGGTTTATCACCGTCTTCACCAGCTTCACATGACCGGTGAGAGGTCTTGGCACGATGGCGCCTCTGTTCAAACTCTCACCATGTGTAATATTTGTGTGCAGGTAAGCTGGGAGGAAGTCACCTTTCTGCCGTTCACATGGCGCTGAGTGCTTTAAACTTGGCTGAGTGCGCTGCGGACAGTCTCGCCATCGCTACACTGGCCGAGATCAACGTGTCTGCGGCTCTCCGAGTGAAAACCAGCTTACCCCGTCTGCTTCACTTCACTTCTGTTAGTATACGCACTTAGTAAAGTCCTCTCCCAAAAACATAGCAATCATGCTAGTTCCAAGCTCAAGTGAAACCACTTTTTTTTATATTACTTTATGATTATATCATGTTTTTATAAATGTTTATCTATTCATCAATTTATGATGTTTTTGAAATAACTGCAAATTTTAAACAATCCTCATAAAACACTGTCTTTAATTAAATGTATCATCCACCTGATGGCAGCATTTCACTTTGGTTGGACCTACATTTGATATATGTCTGTAAATAAAAATAGCAACATTTATAATAAAGATTTAAATTACGTAAAAAAAAAATTTTTTTTTACATTTTAACTCTAATGCGCAGAGTTGCTTAACTTAACTTAAGTTTTTTTTATTGGTGTTATCATGTAGCTATTTAGCATAATAAAAACTATTTTTTAGTTTTATGGAATTGTAACTTTTATGTGTTATGACAGTAACTTCATAATAACTTTCAAAAAAGCAATTTACCTCACACAAAACACCAGATAGATGGACAAACAGATAAATAGACAGAATAGCAATGTTGCTTCTTTTTCTTCTCCTGCAGCGTGTGTTCTTGAGCAGTGCTCGACAGGCCTGTCTCTCGCCCAGTGGCAGCGTTCCTCCCGCCATGCAGTGGCTGTGTCATCCTCTGGGCCATCGCTTCTTTGTGGATGGAGACTGGTCCATACGTGGCAGCCCGAAAGAGAGCATTTACAGCCAGGCCGGAAACTCAGGTCAGGAATTCTCTTTCTTATTTTCACCACCGATGTCCCGTTCAGTGTGTTTTCATTAAATGTTTCGTTCTCTGCAGTTGATCCATTAGCTCAGGTCACCCAGGCTTTCCGCGAGCATCTGCTGGAGAAGGCCCTGTACTGCGTGGCACAGCCGCGAGGAGACAAGACCCTTGCTGATGGGGACGGGTGGGTACATGACTCTCAAGGTCATGACTCTTGCGCTCTGTAATTTAGGTTTGATGTAATGAATCCTTCTGATTGGCCCAAATTAAGCCTCGTTTCGAATCAAGCCACATGCATAATGCTGGAATTAAGTGCCACTTCATGAATTGAAATAGAATGGAATAAAAAGCCTTAGCTGTCATTGTACACATGCTATGTAAATTACAAATAGCTTCAATCAAAATGTGAATGTATAATCAAAATGTGGAAATATAAAATTAATGGGGGAAAAAAAACCCTAAACATTTTCCCCAAAAATTTCAAACCCAAATATTAGGTCACTGAATTGTTTTCATCACATGCGCGCCCCTGGTGGTGAAATTGTGAAGTGACATTCATAGGGCTGCTAAATGAAAATATGAAACCTTTCGTACCACAGATAAAATGTTTTACCAAACCATATCCAAGTTTTATAAAACATTATTGAAGAAAAGTGGTTTGTCGTTGACAGCGAGTACTCTGATGCTCTGGAGTATCTCCAGCTGCTTACCAGCGCCTCTGATGCAGCCGGGGCTACCACGCAATCCTTCGCCATCGGATCCAACATGGCTACCATAACAGGTCAGTTGCTCTTCTAAAGGGCCTTTTTTATCATGCCTGAGAGGACAGAAGGTCAAACTTAGACTTTAAACATAGAAAGTTGTCTCCTCGGCACATTTTTCATCACCCTGAGATCATTCATGTGATGTGAATGTGTGACAACTCAACCAGATGTTGTTTGGATAGAAGACAGGAAGCCAAATGTGTCCACCTGTGCAATAACCATTGTGTCCTTGACCCCAAGGTTGCGACCCTCATTCAAAGTGGTGGTCATCGGTGGCTGTGGTGATCATTAACTGGCTCCAGGGTGAAGACGTGGCAGCAGAAAGATTGTATCCTGCCGTCGAACACTTGCCACGGAGCCTGCAGCCCGTCGAGTGAGTCTCTCACACACACACACACGCACACGTGCACACACACACACATACACACACACTAGAGCTGCACAATTAATCGTTAAAATATCGCAGTCTCGATTCCACCCCCCTCGCGATCTTATTCCAGCATTTTAACGATGAAGTCAAACTCAGATAACACACACTCCAGGGTTTCTATGGAATCAAATTGGTGCCAAAAAGAGTTTTGCGTGAGCAACCGTGCTTCACGCTTGAATGGCAATCTATTCTGATTGAGTACAAATCGTTTTGGGGGAAAACAAATCGAGATTCTCATTTTATCCAGAATTGTGCAGCTATAACACACACACACACACACACACACACACACACACACACACTAATATGTGTGTTCATTTAATTTTATTACCAGCTTTATCAAGAACTTTATGCTGGTGTGTAAACCATCTTGATGTGCAACTTATATATCTCAACTATGATTTCGTGCTAATGTTTCTTCATTTTAGTGCTTTTTCCATTGTAATTACCTCGGTCACGTGACCTGGTTCTTTAATATTTTTGTCTGTTTTTGCATCACATTGTCACTCGTTTCCGTCTTTTGATCTTGTAGCAACATTCTTTTGAAGCGTTTGTTAGGTTGTTGTTGTTTAACTAAGTGCTTCCTGTTTGTGTTCCAGGAGCCCCCTTCCCAAAGCCTGCCTGAACACATTTAAAGCGGTGCGCACCCTGCTGGCCAAACCTGAGAACCATCAGCTCAGCCTCAGCTACTGCGAGAAAGCAAGCGGCCTGATCAGAGACAGTCTGAGCCTCGGCCCACACTGCACCACCAACACGCTTGATAAGGTGAGATGTGTGTGGGTGTGGGTGTATGTGGGCATGGGTCCATGGTCACAGTAATGGTCAGAGCTGTGGTGCATTGTAGTTGCATTGCATGTGTCTGAACTGTGCAATGTTCCTGCAGTGCAATACAGAGCTGCTCCACAGCGCCTCTAGTGTTGCTCCACAGCTCCTCTAGTGTTGCTCCACAGCTCCTCTAGTGTTGCTCCACGCGCCTCTAGTGTTGCTCCACAGCGCCTCTAGTGTTGCTCCACAGCGCCTCTAGTGTTGCTCCACAGCGCCTCTAGTGTTGCTCCACAGCGCCTCTAGTGTTGCTCCACAGCTCCTCTAGTGTTGCTCCACAGCGCCTCTAGTGTTGCTCCACAGCGCCTCTAGTGTTCGCACATGCACAAGCTGCTGGGCTTTCTGAGCAAATTCAAAATCACACAGATCTTCAGTCCCTAAAAATAAATAATAATTAGTGCCCATTTTAGAATGATCTCTTGTATTTTTCTGGGAGCAAACCTTCCCCAAAACAATGTTAATTAAATTTAAGTTCTAAAAACGATTGGCACAAAAATATACATGCTTTTAAAAAAACGAAAGGATGGAAGGATGGATGTATAGACACACTTATAGATGAATGCATGGATATAGAGCACACCGACAGGTAGACAAATTAATTGATAGACAGGTCGGCAGAATATAAGTATGGACAGATGATATATAAACAGATGAATGAATGACCAACAGACAGATGACAGACAGACAGGGATGAATGGATAGGGAGAGAGGGACTGATGGATGCATGGATTGATAGATAGATGGATACAGTATATGGATTGATGGATTGATTGATGGACAGATCAGACAGACAGACAGACAGATGGATAGGTAGGATGGATGGATGGTTAGATAGATAGATAAATATATTGCATAGATATATGCTGTAGATGGAAACAATAGATAGATACGGTAGATGGATGGATGAATGGATGGCAGGCGATAGCTCTTCTATGGTTAAGTTGAATATCTTGTGTTCTTGGCTCATGTTGTTTATGTCTCGTGTGTGTGTGTGTGTGTGTGTGTGTGTGTGTGTGTGTGCAGCTGGTGCAGCTGCTGCTGTGTGATCTGTGTCTGGTGACGCGCACTAGCGTGTGGCGGGAGCAGCAGGGTTCTCAGCAGAGCTCCTCCTCCTCCTCCACCGCCGCCTCTCCAGCAGAGCTGCAGGGCTTCCAGCAGGACCTCAGCTCCCTCCGCAAGCTCGCCCAGAGCTTCAGACCCGCCCTGAGACGTGTGAGTGTCTGTCAGGCTGTCTCCCTCCCTATGCTGTATCTCATTCTCTTCTTCTGTGCTTTGTCATTCCCTCTCTTTCTTTCTCTGTGTTTTCTCATACTCTCTCTTTACCTCTGACATATCTCTTTCTCTCTCTCTCTCTCTCTCTCTCTCTCTCTCTCTCTCTCTCTCTCTCTCGCCATATCTATATCTCTCTCCCTCACCCCTATCTCTTTCTAATTTGCTTTCTCTCTTTGCTCTATTTCATTCTCTCTTTTTATGTGCCTTGTCATTCCCTCACTTTCTTTCCACGTGTTGTCTCATACTCTCTCCCTCAGGCCTATTTCTTTTTTTCTTCCTCTGCTTATCTGTATCTCTCTCCCTCTGCGTTCTGTCTTTCTACTTCTGCCCTATCTTATTCTCTTTTGCTTTCTCTCTCTGCTCTATCTCATTCTCTTTAGCTTTGTCTCTCTGCTCTATCTCATTCTCTTTTGCTTTCTCTCTCTGGCCAATCTCATTCTTTTTCACTGTTCTTCTGCCCTTTCATTCCCTCTGTCTGCTGTATCTCTCTTTCTCTCTACTTTTGCATCACCCCCCCCCTCTCTTCCATGTTGCGTTCTTTCCTTTTCTATCACTTTGCCATGTCTCATTCACTCTCTTCTATTCTTTATGTCCCTCTGCCATATCTATTCATGTGCATCTGACGCTGTTATTTTAGCATCTCTCATTTTTATTATCGTGTGTGTGTGTGTGTGTGTCTCTCTCTCTCTCTCTC
>CM051506.1:1646289-1674063 GCA_028031935.1 Paedocypris micromegethes
ACACACACACACACACACACACACACACACACACACACACACACACACTCCTACTCTTTTGTAAAAATTGTTTTCCATTTTCTCCACTTCTTTCCACATCCCTTTCTCTCTCTCTATGCTGCCTCGTGCCAGTTTTCATTCTGTCTCTCTTTATTTTATTTTCATCATGTCTCTCTGTTCTTTCCTTATCAATCCCTCTTTCTCTTTTAAAATGTTCCCTCATTTGCATCTTTCTTCATCCTTCATTTATTCTTCATCATTTGCTTCATCATCCTCTCACCGCCACATGTTTTTTTCTCCCTTCTTTTAGTTGTTTCTGCATGAAGCCACGGCGCGGCTGATGGCGGGTGCCAGCCCCACCCGCACACACCAGCTGCTGGACCGGAGTCTCCGGCGCCGCACCACGACTGGAGGCCGAACAGGTGAGTCGTGTCGGTGATGCTGTTACTGTGGCTGTTCTAATTTTTACATATATAGGTTTCTCTCTTTCTGACCATTTGTTAATACTTATAATTTTTTGAATTGATTTTTAATCTTTTTTTAGTCTTCTTTACCTTTTCTCTAACACTGTTTGCTGTTTATCACAATTCCCCCATCATCTTCCTGTCTATCTGTCTCAGTCGGTCTTTAAATATATGTTTTTTTTCCTCACCATTTTTTCTTATCTCTCTCTTTTACTCTCATTTACAATACAACATTTTTATTTACCTTAAATTCTTTCTTCACATTCTCACATAGATTTTTGTCTTTCAACTTTTTCCACATTTCTCATCTTTTTCTGTCACATGTCTTGTGTTTTTCTCTTTTCATTCTTCCCATCTTTCTTTTTTTATTCCCCTATTACTTTTGTTCTTACAGACACCTTCATTGTCACATCTTGTCACAAACCTTTTTTTTTATTTGTTTAATTTGTACTATTTTCCCACAAATCTTTCAGTTTCAGTGTTACTAACATCTCTCTCTCCCATTTCTTTTCTCCATAAAGTTTCTTTACTATTTCTCCATCACTGTTTGTCGTTTATCACCTTTCCACATATATGTCTGCCTGTCTATAAATATATTTCTCATCATTTTTCTTCTCTCTCTCTTTTACTCTTTCAAATTTACAATACAAGCATTTCTTTTTTTGTTTTCTTGTCTCACATTCAAACAATGCACATTTTCCACATTCCTCATCTTTTTTTTTTTTTTCTCTCAAGTCATGTTTTTGTTTTGTTTTTTTCGTCTTTGCCTTTCTTATCTCTCTTTTTTTTGTGCCCTATTAACTTTCTGTTTCTCGTGTTGTTATTTTTATCTCTTTCTCCCTCATTTTCGTACTCACACTTTCATTCACTCATTCAATTTCTCTTTCTCATGTTCATCTGTTGTTATTCTCTGTTCCAGAGGAGTGTGAGACGCACCCGGGTCAGCGTGAGCAGGCGGAGGCCGTGATGTTGGCCTGCTGGTACCTGCCCCCCTCCTTCCTGTCAGCCCCCGGGCAGAGGGTGGGCATGCTGGTGGATGCTGCCCGCACACTAGAGAAGCTGGGAGACAAGCGCATGCTCCACGACTGCCAGCAGATGATCATCAAATTGGGCAGCGGGACCACCGTCACCTCCACCTAGCCACACACACACACACACACACACACACAGAGGAGCACTTTGACAAAGACCACCCGCGGCCCGTCTCTGCTCTTCGCCACACTCATCCGTCAAAACTTGTTTGATCTCTCGCTCAATCTTCTCCCATGGTTCCTGGTGACAAATATGAGATGGCCACTGTAAGACGAAGAGGCAATAATTGGACTTTTTTCCATTTAATTTATTTATGTCCCATGAAGGTGAAAGGAGACTTGTATTTTCTATTTCCTTTGCCCTTTGAGGTTGATGGTTTTTGGTTTGAGTCCCAGAAGGTTTTTTGGTTTTCTTAAGCACCTTTAGTGAGAAATGGACTTTTTGTTTCTCGTGCGTTTTATAGCAGCATGTTATTTGAAGCCAATCCATCTTAATTTCAGGAAACACTTCTTGTATATATTTTTAAATGAGTGTATTTATGATTTGTCGATGCTACTCGCCCGTGACGTTGGTTTACCGTTTGCACTATGGAGCGAGTGGGCCACTTGGTCACCAGCAGCCGAAATGTAAGGAAGCGGAGCGCTGCGATTTTGCACAGCTTGTTGGAGTCTTCCATTATCGGAACATCCAAATCATCCCCGGGAAGGTTCTAGAAGTGAGAGAAGTGTGTGACTGCGGTCAGCACGTCCATGTTCTGTCTGCGGTACCGGTGGGATCTGTGTGAAACGCAGCCTGTCTGAGGTGTTCGCATGTAAATAAAAAGCTTTTGTAATGAAGCGTCTGTCTTCGATTCCATGTTGAGGGGAAATTAAGAATAGTTGAATAAATGAAGAAATATTTGATGAAATGCATATTCATACAAACGCATTTGTTTATACAATTGTATGTGACTGTCTATTTGTCTGATTGTGCTCTTGTTTCTGAACACTTAAACAAATATCAGAAACGTTTCACTCAGTTCAGAAAGCGGCTTTAGTTCATCGTTTTAATATATCTTGTAAGCAATAACATTTTTATAGAAAATAAACATCTCTAAGAAATACTATACACAATTATAATAGTACATCACATCTTACATTTAAACAGCATCAAGTACTTATATACACACGGACTTCAGAAAGAGATAACTGAGGGACGCTCGTGTCACGCGCACAATCCCGCCTTCCCGTTCCCGCCTTCACTGAGCGGAAATCTCACCTTGATTTGAGGGTTTTTTTTTTATAAAAAACTTATAAAAAACATTTCATTCAAATATGTTAGCTCGTCCTAATTGTATAACACTTTCTGCGTTTCTACCACTAAATCATTCCAATTAATCTCCAAAGTGCATTTTAATTAGAAAAAAAAAATAAAATAAGATTTGATATATAATCTATAAGTGCGTCGCTTTCGAAGGAGATTAAAATAAATAGTTGTTTGAATTAGCGTAACGTCCCGTGCTCATTCTAGATTTTGTTCGTTATGATGAAAAATAAAGTTTCGCGCTAATCTCGGCGTGAAGACAGGGTCATGTTCCACAGTATAATAACAACATTTCTCTGCCGAAGTTTTTAATAAATACCAGCAGCTCAAACGCGGGCCACATCCTGACGACCTTCTCCAGAATCTCGTCCTCAGACGCACAGGAAAATAAGCGGTACTCATCAGCAGTATCATAAAATAATGCGTTTATATGTATGTTTTTTTCACTCTAGAGTATTTAGCGCCGCAAAGCACAACGTACACGATTTCGATTTTAAGTTGCTTCGTTGTAACATCTACGAGTCCGCTGTGGTGCATCCAGTGGTGCAGTTTGCGAGACATCTTCAGATTTCACCTCCCGTTTGAAGGCAGCGAGACAGACAGTGTCCGCGGCAGAGCGCCAGGGCCGCCGCCAGGTGTCCTCCACTGATAACATCCGCTCCAGGTTTCGGCGGGAAATGGAAGAATGGCACGTTCGGATTCGTGACAAAAGCGTCTTTCCCTTTCTCGGGTCTTGGTCACGGAGGATTTGGCGATTAAAGCGGGCCGGATGGATTCAGGGACGATCTGATGTGGAGTCAGTATTGCTACCGTGTCTTGTGCTTCCACAGAAGCCCCCAGTCTGGCGGGTTTGTGGGGTCGGTGGACGCCGTGTCCTTGCCGAACGGTGCGGATGACATTCACCAGGCCCGGGGTTTCACATGCCCTGAAAATACATCAGAATTGGTCAATGTTTTCCTAAAACCATTTCTGGCTGCACAAAAGTACAGTACATTGATGTTGGCATCAATAACACACTCATCATGATCCACAAAAACACTTCTGTAAAAAAATGTTTTTATTTTTTTTTTATTCTACTTCTCTGGTTTAAAATGTCGTTTTTGTAATTCCAGATTTAAAGTTCTGTAATTATTTTTGTCAACTGTAACAATGGATTGAGAGGAGTCAGCTGAGGTGACTGGGGCCTTCTTGGAGCTTGTCCCACCCGGTGCAGGCCAAGAGGGAAACTCAGGACACGTTGGAGAGACCATGTCTCAAAACTGGCTTGGGACCGCCTCGGTGTCACCCTGAGGGAGCTAGAGGAGTTGGCGAGGCAGAGGGGGGTTTGACGCCCAGACTCTGGGCGTCTCTGTTAAGTCCTACAATTTTCGTCTTATCCATTAATCGCTGAAACAAACGCTGATCAAGGACTTTTGTTTTAATTGCGTATTTAAACCGAGTGACATGCAAATCCACTCGCTGACACAAGATGGCAGTGTGACCTTGGATGCAAACCACATTTTAGCAAGCAAAAGATGGTTCCTTCAAGACTAGAATCTCTACATTCGTCTTGAATGAACACTTGAGCACTTGATTTCTGGGCACTGGTGTTTGACACGTTTTTTGAGTTACTGGTGACTTTTAAGACAGTTGAATTAGTTAGTATTAGCAAATTTAAATTTTACTAAAATTGTAGCTCAGCCGAGGTTTCTGTTCTAGTTGTTGAATGTATTTTAGATGTTCCTGTAAGTAGTGCAGTCTTTTCACAACAAAACTTCAAGTCCTTGAACTTTGTTACTGGATGGCATTTGGATGTGAATGACTGGTGACCGTGTCATGTTGGAGTGTGATGCTACAGGGCTAAACAAGTGACGCGTTTGTGTGGAGTGTCGTATTTCAAGACATTGGTGTCTAATTGGCTGTGCCGGAGCAGTGTCTGTGGTGCGAATCTGAACACGGGTCTGTTTTGGGATCAGCAGCCGGGCCACACACGGCAGGACTATTGCCTAATTACCCTAGCTAGAAGACTTATCTTTTTTATCCATCACTTCTCTTCCACAGCCTGTTTGGCGATAGCACTTGTCTCTCATGGAATATTTCAAATCATCTTTGGTGCTTACGAGTTTTTCTGTTTCTTCGTCAACATGACGTAATGCTAGCTCTTTGTTCTTGTTCCAGGACACACCCTGGATTGGTGGCCAACCAATCACAGAGCAAGACACACACATACAAATTTTCCTTAACATCTTTGGACAACTTTCCAGACTGAGACTCTTCAAACCAGAGACCCAGAAGAAACCCACGCAAGAACAGGGAGAACATTCAAACAAATACATTTTTTAAGTTTGTTAGAGATGTGTTTTTTTTTACTTGATAAGTATTTGATAAGTATTTGAACACGTTTAGCCACTCATCTTCTACGATTTGACAGTTTTGTAAGGTCCAAATTTATGACGTGCTTTCCAAACCAGGACCTGGTGGTAAAAAAAGGAATGGTTTTGAATGAACGTTCAAACTGTTGCGTTGTTTCCCCGTCGAGTTTGACAGAAAACAGTGTGTGTGCTGGCTGTCATGACAACAGCAAAGTTCCCCCGTTGCACCATTTCATTTACGCTGCACCAAGAGCTAATTTGAAACCTAATCCTCTCGTAATATACATCTCTGCCACCGAGTATCACTATCAAACCCAAGAAAAAAAACAAATCATTGTTTTCATTTGTTCCCACACACACCGGATCAGGGGGAAATGGAGCTGCCCCCGCTCCAGCCTGACCTCAACTCCTGCCTGAGCTGCATTGCTGTTGTCATGTTCAC
The DNA here is from genome assembly GCA_028031935.1 of Paedocypris micromegethes. NCBI lineage: Eukaryota > Metazoa > Chordata > Actinopteri > Cypriniformes > Paedocypris > Paedocypris micromegethes. The sequence goes on from CM051506.1 coordinate 1,651,881, forward strand.
CAGACACGTGAACCTAAAAGCTAGCTCGCCACTGAGTGCGAGGAAGATGAAGAGGAGGATATTTCCTGAGAGACCTGGACGGGGGTGGTAGCTCTACCGCTCGCTTTCATTAAAGCGGCAAATTGGCATCCCAGAGACCCAAAGACCTTAGATCCCCCTGCTGCTGTGAGCTCGGCTTGCTCTGAACTTTCTCCTCTGCTCAGTTCGTCTGTCTCATTCTGTTTTGCTTTGCCTTGGTCGTGGGAGGGTGAATGAGGAAGGGAGGGGTCGAACCGGAGAGCGAGGGGTGCGGTGTTTTGATCACAGCCGGGTCGGGCCTTTTTCTGACAGGATGTACTTTCTCTCTTCATCTCGGTGATGGGCATTCTATTCTTGCCTTATCCTTTGTTTGAAGTGATCTTGAGTGATGGAAAGTTTGGATGATTTTTGTGGCTCGGATATTTGAGGCCTTATGAAAGAAATGAGCAAATATTTCCTGACCCTTTTCGTGCATCATGTCATAACAAGTTTGTAACTTTGTTGCGCTTTTGGCACAATTCATCAGAGTCATTCCCGCTTTTCTGTTTTTGGGTCACAGGGAGCTGAAGCCAATCCCAGCACTCACACTCTCACTCACACCTAGGAATTTTTGAAAGTCCAATTCTCCATGTTTTTGACTATAAGAGGCAACTGGGAATCTGGTGTAAACCAACGCAAGCATGGGGAGAACATTGAAAGGCCACATTGAAAGGCCAAGAACTGACCCAGAACCTTATTCTCAAGTTGAATGAGTGCGGGATTTGCTCGGGACAATCTGTGTAGATCTGAGATGCCTTTAACTGTGTTCAGATTCAATGTTCCTGCTTACCTTGTGTTTTGGGCATCTTATCGAGAAGGTCTGTTCTTGAAATGAGCAACCTGCAAGGGGAGAATAAAAGGAAGGTGGACAATCTATTCATTATTTTTCAAGTGTCATCATTTTAACTCTTACACACTAGTCTAGGGTAATCATTAATTTCAATGAGTAAAAAGTTCTTTAAAAAGTCTAGGAAATTTCCCAAAGGAAAGCAATCTGGTCTTGAACTTGAATGTTATGCCACAGTCCTTTCAAAGAATACATAGAAAGTGTCCAAAGGCAAGGCTTTCTGTAAATCAGAAATGGCTTGATTTACCTTATGCCAAATTGTCACAATTCAGAAGAGCATAGATGCATCATGCAATGCAGACAACACATCCCAAAACACATCTCATTCTTCTAAATTTTCTCATTCCTAAATTTCTTACCCATCTCTCTGGCACAGAAATAATGGTACCGCTGAGGGCAGCTCTTCCAGCTGCAACAGATGGAAGCTCTTTCACTCTGGCACCTAGAGCATTTCTGTAGCGAGAAAGAAAGAAGCATCTCTTGGAGACATTTTCAAGAGGTTGGACACGTTTCCTGTGAAGTGAAGACAGTCTGAACTAATTCTAATTCTACACGGCCTCAACTCAATTCTCTTCATTCTTCCTAAGTGTCCAATTCAAACGTCATTCAGCACACTGAATCTGCACTGTGCATACTCATGCGCAGGTGATTACTATTGTAGATACTATTTTAATTATACACTTACTGAATTTTCAGCGTTCTGAACAGCCTCCTTTAGCCCAAAGAGTTTCCCTGCTACCAAGATGATACCTCTTGTCCAGACAGCACAAGCTTCATGAGCCCAGTGCTCTTCTGCCTCTGCCTCCGTCTGTAATCTCTGTAGGGCACTTCCACCAGCCTCCTCATCAGAAACGACTGAAGTTTCACCCAGTCTTCTCTGTAACAGCAGCAGTTTTTTAAACCTCATCCGCAAGGGGGGGCGGAGTCCCAAATGTTCTCTGGTTCCCCGTGTTCCTCTCCTGGGATGCCGACTTCTAGGTTCATTCTTTACCTCTTGATGGAAAGTCTTCTCACATGTACTTTGTGCGTTTATCTCTCCGGTTCCGCAGCTGACCTCTGTCTCTTTAGCACAGTTGCTCTTTTGTTTGAAATCATTCCTGTGTGTTGAAGACAGCATTTTTCGTGGTATGCAGTCCTCAAGATAATAGGGACCACACAAGTCCCCAAGCTCTCTGTAATTTGCTGGCTTTCCACACAGGCAGCACGTTAAACACCTGTCAATAATGCTTTTGTTAACTAAGGGTCCTTGGAGCATTACTGAAGACTGAGGTACCGCCTTGGAAACAGCAGCTAAACTTTTCAATTTAGTGGCACTTTTTTTTCTTTCCTGAACGAGTGTCTTTTCTTCTTCAGGCCTGTTGACAATGGTACACTGAGAAGGTACCTCCAAAGACGAGTCAAGGTGTATGTATGGTTTGAAAAAACACGTACCCTCACCCTGTTCTAGAGGCATGTCTGATAATGTTCCCTTCACTGTTGGTGGTAGATGCTTTGCACATTTAGGCTTCAGATCACACCTCTTCACAACAAATTTTATTACGTTCATTTTCAGGTCCTTTTTTTTCTGGCCTGGCTTTTTTTTTTCCTTCACTTTTACTCCGATTTCACAGGTAGGGTCTCCCTGTTTTTTTTTTAGGGATGGCCGCCTTCCACGCTTGGGCTTTTCCACTGAGCATGTTTTAGCTGTTTTTTTGTATTGAATTGGTGCATTCGTTTCTGGGAGTGAAGGGTTGGACAGATCTTGAGACAGTATTTCAGTTTGGGCCGACTCTACTTGCTCAACGTTAGAATTGCTTTCCTGTGATTCGTTGCCTTTTTTCCTTCTCTTTCGTTGCTTTAAATGCATCTCATGGTTGTTTTTAATGGCTTTCTGTTTGGCTAGCCTTGGCGTGTTGATTACGAGGCTCCCAGGCTCCAAGGCTATGTCTGCTGCTTTGCTGCTCTCTACTGTGGCCCACTTTCTCTTCTTTTTTCTTGGATTTTGAATCCCTGCTGTGTCTTGGGTCTCTTGTGTACTCATTGTGCTCTTGCCCTCTTCATGAGCTTCCTCAGGGGCATTCACAGAATCGGTCTGCTCCGGAACTTGTGGTATTGGTTTTGTTGTCGCCTCCTCCAGTAGAGTATCTGGATGGTTATTTAGTGGTTGCTTTTTGGACCCAGGAGATGTTATTTTCTGAACCATGGCCTCGTATTTTAATCCCCTGCCTTTGCGAGGAGGCAAATATTTGGTTTTTGTTGGACACTGAGGTGGTATAGAAGGAACATCACTGATGTCATCAGAGAGAGAACTGTTGTGGATCACAGTAGTGCTTCCAGGATCTCCATTGGAATTGTATCCCCTCTTTTGCTTTCTCTTTGCAATACATACTCCTGTGACCATTTCTAACGGCTCTAGTATTTCCCGTTCATCTTCTTTCATAACTTTCTTTGACTTTTTGACATCTGAAGAAAGCAATTTAGATTTCCTCTTGAAAGACATTATCCCATCATTCGGTTGTTGAAGTGAATCTGTGAAGATGTCTTCTTGCTTGGGTAATTCAAAATTCATAGATTTGGTCCCACATGATTGAGCATCAGTGAAGTTCTGAAGTTCTGAATTTAAGGGCTCATGCGAATGTGCCTCATTTGATTTACCAACCTCCTGTTCTTTTTGTTCAATACATTTGACCTTTGCTTGTTTCCGGGACCGTAGCACCATAGACTTCTGATCTTTTGCTAAGCACGTAACTAAACTGCTAATTTCTGTAGGTTTTAAAGTGGAACCAAGAGTTTCCTCCTTTGAGGTCTCTATAACTCCAACAACTGAGTCTAAAGTTAATGATGTAGTCACATCATTTAGGCTAAATTCATTTGAACTTTGCAAGTCAGTGTTATGTTCGGTTTGAATTTGAATCTTTTTCTTTTGCTTTACCAGTTTAATTTTTGAGGTGAGACCTCTTGGTCGTCCAGGGCCTTTGGTTATTAGTCTCTCCGTTGACAGGGATTTTGTAATACTTTCATTAGACTGGGGAAGGTTTTTATCTTCTGGTGAGTCGATTAGCTTTGAGCCTATTTTAGATCCTGGTTTTGGACCAGGTTTGGCAATTTCCAATGGCCCGGCAAAATGTGGTGCTTGTTTTGTACCAGATTTTGCATCAAGAACAGCTTCAGATTTAGTTTTTCGACCATTCTTTGGTCGAGCTTTTGAATCTGCTTTTAATTCGGGCTTTGGTCCAGGTTTTTGCCCTAGTTTAGGCTTCGGACCAGGCTTGGAGCCAGTCTTTGGGCTTGATTTTCTTCTCTCCTGGTTGCAGACTTTAGCATTACTCTGTGAGCCATAGGAGCGGGTGCACATTCGTGAAGGTAACGTTTCAGTCACAAGTTTTGGTGTTTGACTCGTAATATTCTGGTGAGCTGTCTCCATCTGAACTGGAATAATGGTGTTTTCATTGGCGGTCATAGTAATATTTTGGTCAGAAGGTGGTCCACTGTCTACTTCAACACTTAGTTTCCCTGTAATTGCCACATTTGGTTGAACTAATCTCCTCCTGCCTCTTGCATGTTTTTTAGCATACGTTCTTGTTTGAGCAGTTGGGGCCAAAGGCTCTGGTTTGGCCGAAGGAGTAACGGCACTGGGACAACTGATACCTGCTTCCATATCCTCATCCCCTTTCTTGGGGGATGGCGGCGTGTCAGCCCAGGATGGTGAAGAATGCAGTATTGACTTGCCCGGCAACTGAGGAGAGTCAGGCTCCAGTACTTTTGCATCACTACGATCAATATGATGATCCCTTGCCTGAACCAGAGGTGTTGTTTTCTCATTGTGAGGTGAGAAGCCACTCTTGGCAGGGTGATGCTGGGGTGCAATGTCACATATTCGTGACCTCCTTTCACCACCTCTGTGTAGTGTGTCTTCTCTTATGCTTTCTGATGTTTCTCTGTTGACTACTTCAATGGTTCCTGTTTGAGCAATTGTACCGAAGCCTTCATTAATGGAAGGTGGTATTGTTCTATTATTTATGATCTCTTCTGAGGTTGTAAAACACTCTTTTTTATCTTTTATCTCAGTAGAATTATAAGTGGGGACAGTCTGCTTCTCCTCAAGTGCATCTGTTGGTTGCTTGCTGTGTGTAATGTTCTGTACAACATTTTCATTTTTTGAGTTTTCGTCAGGCTCTGGTAAATATTCATTCGTGCGTGAACTGCTGGGCGATGTTTTTATTAGGGTCTCATAATCAGATTGTGGTTCTGTTTTAACATTTTCAAACTTTATTTCAGCGTTTTTGTTGGTTTTGTGATTGGCAGAAAACGCGCCAATGTCTGATGAATGTTCCTTTATAGACTCAAATTTTTTCTCTTGTCCTGTCTTTATGATCGCTTCTGTTTCACATATGTAATTATTTTGTAATTCAGCTTTGCTAATTTTATGAAAAACACTTTTTTCATCCTGCTGCCACTTTTGCTGCTGCTTTTCAATGACCTCACCTTTGCATACTTGCTCTACAGAGAGCTTTCTTTGTTCCATTTCCTCATCATCAGCCATCCTCTCGGTCCATGCTGACTCCTCAAAGTTTTCCTTTACAGTGATCTCTGAATGCTTTATGTCAGGTGGCGAATTGCTCTCTTGTTTCATTGGACTTGGAGCTGTTACGCTGATGGGAGACCTCTCATCCGTAATGCAGTGAAGAGAGCTGTTTGGCTCTTCTTCAGTCAGTACTCTTTGTGCTCTCGGGTGACAATTGACATTATCCTCAGAGTTTACACTTTGGAGACTGCGAACAGAATCACCAGACCTGACAGATATATCATCTACAGAGTTTAAGGAGCAGGTTGAAACCGTGTCAAGGCTAAGTCGGGATTGTGTCTGGGTGTGCCCTTGCACTTTGTCTGGACCAAAGAAGTAATAGCTCCTTTCCATCTGGTCTTCCGTGCTGCTAGAGTATCCTCCCTCTTGTAGTTCTGCTGCCATAGACCTGGAAATGCTGTAGGAATCTGATTGTATCGGGCCCTGTTGGTTTTCAGGACAAGATGAATCGTCCGCACTCTTTATGTGACCTCGATAGTCCTCCCCCTTTTTCGGAGTGTTTCGTTTGTTGGCCTTTTTGTTAGCCATCATTGCCTCAGAGAGCAGCAGTTGCTGAACATTGTTAGAGATGTTCTCAACCTGAGATGTCAGGGCATTCAGACTCCACAAACTTGGATTAGACAGAAGCTTTTCTGAGAACCGCTCTTTCATGGAGCCAGAGTAATTCTGGGACTGGTGGTTCACACTAGGCGATGAATGGGTTTGAGGAGGCATTAGCATGTTCTGTTCTTGCAAACCTGTAGATGAAGACGTGCCAGGATTTAAAGGCGATTGGGAATACTGGAACGATTCGGGATTTGGCATTAAGGGCGATGGTGTGGAGTTGTACGAAGGGGACCTTCCCACAGACCTTGCCGGCGAGTGACTCGAACTTGGACTGCATGTTTGGTAGTACTGTTCTGGTGACCTTACGGAAATATCAGTTAGGCAGTAGTTTTGCTGGGGTTGATTATAGTGTTGGTACTTTTGAACGTTTTCCTGTGTACCAGACATTCCTTGCAGAGAGCCTTCAAATCCAGATCTTGGGGGAGTCTGTTGATATCCATAATTATTTGAAGGCCTGTAACCACTCTGCTTCAGACTGCCGTGATTGCTGAGTTGCCTTCCGTACTGAGTATTAGACGGTAAACCATATCCTTTATAGCTGTGTGGTAATGCATTACATTTGTCCAAATATGATGTAGATGAAGGAGGTGGTTGAGAATGTTGGGGAAAGTGAAGGTGACCTTGCGAATACATCAGTGGAGACTGGGCGGGGTTGGGGGGGAGGCTCTGTTGATGGGGACTTGTATAAACTGGGGCAGGTGACTGGGAAGGAAGATGGCACTGACTTTGAGAGATAGCTAGCATGTTTTGTTCAATGTATTGGGATGAACCACTGACTCCAGACTCAAGTCGCCCCATGTCCTGCTCAAACTGGCTCATCTGAGCTGACTCATCCCATTTTTGATGCAAGTGACCTTCACTCATATACTGGGCTGTGTATCCAGAATCCATTTGAGTGCCGTAGCCAGCCTGCATATGCTGGTTGGGTGTTTTAGCTCCTCGGTAGGGTTTTTTAGTCTGAGAAGCAATGGGGCTGATATAAACAGGGTAGGTCTGCTGCCCATAACAGTCTTTAGAACTTGCTCCTGCTGTTGGCATTCCTGCTGCAGATAGACTTTGTGACTCGTAGCTCTGTCTGGACAGGCTATGATGCTGCCGATAACTCTCTAGGCGTGATAATTCTTGGGGTTCCTGCTGGTAGCAGTGCTGGTTGCCATGGAAACCACTCCGCTCTCTGAAGGACTGCATGCTTTCGGTTAGGGGTGTCTTTGGAAAAAAACAAAAAAAAAACCGTGTTTAGGTCCATGATATCTTTTCAAATTATATATTACAAGAGATTCTATAGAAAAATCATATCAATTCTCTTGACAATACTCATGTTTTAGTTTTTTTTTATGTAAATGATTGCCCTTTAATCTAAACTGTATTATACTTTTGACTTAGCAAAAGGCTTCCAGATATAATGCTCTTTGAAAGATACCAGATGCAAGCAAACTAAAACCATGCATTTTATAGCTTCATTCATCCAGCTATCCATTTTCTTCTCTGATTTTCGATTTCTGGGTTATGAGAACATGGAGCCAATCACTGCTACTCTGGGCATGGAAGCGGGATACACACCTTGAATAGGAGGACAACCAATCACAGAATTAATCACACGGACACACACAATCACACGCTCGCACTTACAGGCAATTTTTCCAGACGATTCTCTTGAACAATACTCTAATTTTCTACATTTTAAAATCATAAACCATTATTTCCCTAAGGAGCAACATGGAAGCAGGGGTTATTGGTGCCAACGTAGCTGACCGTAATATCTAGTACGTTTTAATTTCCTTAACAGGGAGTTAAAAGTAGCAACTGTATGTTTTGCGGGCAAAGAATAGATGCTCCATATCTCAACTCCAGTGCTGTAGGGCTGTTGAGGGATGGCCGCCCAGTCCCATCAGACACACACATTATTCATCTCACTAGCGCACTGTCTGAAGCCATCAGGCACCAGACCATCGTGCTTCTCTCTTAGCAGCCTCCCAGGAGGCCCGAACACTCGCCACTGCTACAGTTGTGCTTGTTTGGTGCTTTGCTTGTTTACACTATGACCCAAATAGGACCACTCGAGATCTTCTCTTTAAGCCTTTAAAAATTCATTGTGGAAGGGGTTAGATGCAAGCTGGCCACAGTGGACAGCTGTCAAGACCGGTTGAATTCAACAAATCATTGCACAAGCACAATCCTCGGTGATTCACTGACTGGTTAAGTTGATGAACTTGTCTTTGTTTCTGTCAAAAGATTTGGCTTTGCTATTGGTAGGTATTCTATATTTTATATGTTTTGTATATATATATATTTTTTTCTTTTTGCATTTACCCACAGATCCACTGGGTAGTGCTGGTTAAGTATATGGTTAGGTTGTGGGAATTGTTGACCTCTAAAAGTACAATGAGATGCTTTTACTTTGTTGAGAGGCTTTTAAAGCGATAACAAAGTAATCTGTCGTCAACCAACATTGTGAGGAGATCAGAGATCTCCCCATTACTCACAAACCCTTCAGAAATGCGTGAAGATATTGCTGCACTAAACCCCGTGAAGCTTGACTCGATTTCAGATACATGAGGAAGTGTGGGCGTATTCGGAAAACATTAAAAGCTAAATATATTCAGCTCACAAGTACTGCATGCAAATGATGCCTATAAGGCTTCCAACATATAATAGGTAATAAAAGAGGGTGAATTTGATCTGAAATTGTTCTAAGCAGTTTGCTTAATGAAGCTAACTGAAGTTTATTTTTGTTTATACAGTACTTGTTTCAGAAGAAGATGTATGATTGTAAGTTGTGGTCAACTTTTCATAAAGTGCACATAAAAATAATGGCAACAAGAAGTCAAGAAACATAGAGAAGGTTGGTCTGCAATGGTTGGTCATAAATACAATAAAAATATATAATAAAAAAAAAAAAAATAAATGTGAAATAAACAAAGAAAAAATGTATTGAAACACCATGTTGCTGCTTTTTTGTCACATTAATTACCAAATTAATTGTATCATCCTTAACCAGCTTTTACCTACTTTCTTTTGCAACTTTCTTCATGCAATGGAATTTTCAAATTTCCAAATAAATTAATGAGAGCTGGTGAATAGAAGATACAAACTAGAACAGCTTGAATTACTAATGAAATTATATTGATTGTTAGTCAACATGTTAAATTAAAAAAAATATTTTATAGCTCCATTAGTCACACTTTGACTAGTTATATGTCTTGTTCTTCTAATACAATCCTGACAGTGAGATCATTCATAAATACCAAGATGACTGCCAAAGCAAGATGATAGTTTCTACAGTTAACGGAAACAAACACACACACACACACACACACACACACACACACACACACACACACACACACACACACACACACACACACACACACACAACCACAGATTGGTGCCCCTTAAAAATCTCTTGATAATGGAGTTTCTTTTGTAGTTTTCTCTGTTGGTAGAAAAACAAGTTTTTTAAAAGCTGAAACAGGCCAATTTTGCCATGGTGATGCAAAGGGTATAAAAAAAGAAACAAACACCTCACAAAATCTGGCCTTCCCTGCAGAGCTTGAATGCCCATTGCAAATATGCCAGCATTACTTGAGGCATCATGTCTCTAGGGTATGAAATGAAAGAGTGTGCTTGGGGTGGTGTGTTGAGAGCCTTCGGGTAATCGATTTTGATTCTGCGCATGTTGTGTGTTCAGGTAAATCGGGTATAAAGCTTCTCAATCTTTTCTCTTAATGCCAGAATAAAACCAGAATGAGATTGAAGCGCATGTCTGCGCTAGAAGAATAAGCTTGACGCTGCTTTGTGACAAAGTGAAGCAACATAAATGAAGACTACTTATGGCAAACGTCATCTCTCCATTCTTAGATGTAGCAGAGTAGATACAACTACCCTAGCATCAAGGTACCAAGCAAGCCGCAAAGTATCCAGGGATTTGCAACTCTACATTTAAAAGTAAGAGCTGCTATAAATTGGGGCGCAGGCCTGATTGATATTCCTCACCAGAACTGCGTATGTAGGAGAGAGGGCATTAGCCGAAGCAGGGGGATGAGGTGCAGCAGATGAGAGAGAGAGACAGAGGGAGAGAGGGAGAGGGAGAGGGAGGGGGGGGGGTCTTGCAGCAGGTGAGACCGCTGTGCTTTAGACTCTTAGTGCTGCGCTCCACTGAAGCAGTCTTCTTCTTTGATCTCACCCTTTTTTACTGCACTGCCCCAACATGGCTCTCTTCTCAAGATGCCAACCAGCATTCATTTTGTTTAGTACTCCCACAGAGTTCTCCGTCAGGAAGATTGCTAACATTGTTTTTTTTCGCATGCAATAGGACGTCTCAAATGCTGGTGAGCTGAGGGATTATTTTCTTTGAAACCGTCTTCATCGATAATGCTGGTACAAAGGCACAATGATGTTACGGGCCTGAAATGCTATATGCCTGGCTGCGCTCAATAAGGGCAGAGTCATTTATTTCTTCCTGTGTAGAGCATCACTTTGAGCTAGCGCTTTCTTCGCGCCTCTTCAACTCGGCTAATTGACGGCGAGATGCGGTCCCCATGTCATTCGGGCTAACGATGTCTTTTTTCATAATTCAGATTTTTTTTTTTATCTTGCACTTTTTGCAAGTGACTTGATCTTCTTTTGCATCACCTCAACTTCAGCTTGACCGACACGCATCAATGTGGGACAATGACCTTGAAAGAATGCAGCGTGTTGAGTCGTTTGGACGTTGGAGAATGATGACAAATAAAGAACTTGACAATTTAAGGTTCTTTGAAGACCAATCAACACAAATGGCATTTAGGGTAAATGTGGCCTAATGGTTAAAGAAAAAAGTTTCTATTGCAGACTTGTAGGTTTCACAACTGTTGTGGTCTTGAGCAAGACACCGAACCTTTCAGTTCACACAACAACTTAAGACTACCCAACAATCTGTTGTAGTGTGAGCTGAAGGGTTCAGGGTTTGTGTGATAGGTAGAGAGCAATTACCTGGTATGATTTTGACCATACATGATCAAGAGATGTTCCATTCCTAATATTGCTAGTCAACTAATTTTGTACATAGCACCACACATAGTACAACCAACAAGAAAACAATTGTTGGTTCCATATCACCCCTATCTCTTGTCAGATCAATTGACTCATGCAACTATTCTATATAGTGTTCCAAAAAGCTCACTATTACATCTCCTGCAGGGCAGGTCTTCTGTCACTGTCATCTCCCAGCTTGACAGAGACATTCATCTTTTCACTCACCTTCCTGTCATAGTTGTCAGACCGTTGGTTTTAGTACAAGAAGATGAAAGCCCGAGCACCCTGTTTGAGCAGTTTCTAAGCTCAACCACATTGATAGTGTACATCAAAAACTTTTCTGTAGTAGTCCTTCACTGAATCTTCCAATCTTTAATGAGTAACTCATTAAAGAGAGTTGCTTCCTGCTCCCAAAATAACAGCTGACATTTTCACTAGCTTGGCACTGACCAGTAGGAAGTCAAGGAACAGGCGAGTCAAGGTTGCTGTGCAGACTGTGAAGAAATGGCTTTGTAGTGAAGTAAGAAGGGAGGAGAAAGGCTAAAATTACTAGGAAGAGCAGGTGTCAAAGTTTTAAGGGGAGAAGAGGTATGCTTAGATCCGTTTTATTTTCCGACACAACCCTGGGCGATTTCTAAGAAGGTGCCCTTGATGTTCCTGGTCCCTTTATGTACCTTGCATGTCATCTCAACTTTCTGCCTTATCAACCAGGGGCCCGCTACTTGAAGAAATGAACAAGGGGATTTTCTCGCTCTGAACATCCAGATGGGCTGACACTAAAAGCTTCTCTTTCAGCAGTCCACTGACAGTATGGATGAAATCAGAGCAGGTTGCGGGAACAGACCGCTGAAAAAAAAAGGGACCACGAAAGAAGCCGAGTGAGGGACGAATAGATGGAACAGCTTGCTGAATGCCAAGCAGTGTTCTCATCGATTGTTTGTTTCGCTTCTTCCATCTTTTGTTTTTGGCATCCTCAACAGTGTAATCGCACTGACTATGGGATGTGGCTCCCTGTGTCTTGTAAAAATCCGGTTAAAGATATATTCTGTGGCCTCTTTTAGACCTCAATCTCGACTGCCTCCATACGCCTTCTGTGTTCACATCCTGCCGAGCACAAACAAACTCATCCACGCAAAAACACGCTCCTTGACACAGCGCATGAGCTGTTTTATTCTGCCGTAGATGGAGTGGGTGGTGGGTGAAAGGATGTGCTCTTTGAAAAAATGTCCATCGATTACATCGCTCTGTCAAAAATGCCTTTTGTTATGCTCATGGACTTTATGGCTTCCGGGACGGGGTGCAAGACAAAGACACTTGCTGGCTCAGGCTTATTTCATCTCCAATGGTTTGATGTTCCTATTTTATCTTTTGTTTCGGCCTCTGTTGGTCCATACCTTCTGCAGCACGGTCTGCTAGGAGACCACAACTGTGTATGTGCGTTGGGGGAGTGTGGACAGAGATAGGTTGGTGAAATGATGGTGGATCTTGGCCAAGCCAGTCGAGGGCTTGGAGATTCGGAATTCTTTGTTCTTTATGTTGATGAAAAGCCGCACTGTATCCCATATACCGCTCCCTGACATCAGAGCCAGTCCACGGTGATTATATTAAACCCAGTCCCAAATTACTCCAGTCTCCCTAATTAAACTTTAATCTTCAGTACCGCACAAATTACCTGGAAAATAATTGAGACTAGGAGAGGTTTGAGGAGGGTCGTGTTTGTGGCCGTGAGCGCAGGCTGAACTCAGGGCTAGACTAAAGGTCATGTTCTTCTGCTGAAAAGGTCTGCCTCTCTCGATCCATCATTGCTGTTTGATGGACAGACAATGATGGCTCTGAAAACGTAGCCGTGCTAGCTCTGTCTGAGTCAATGTGTCCTGCACCAATGCAAAGTCTGTACAATAGCACTTCAGTTCTCCGTCTCTCACCCGTCTGTCACATTCCCTCATCCTTTATCTCTAGCTAGCACAGTCCTGGTGCCAGAGCTCCATCTCACACCAACAGATCTCTCAACGTCTTCCATAGCAGAAACATGACAATATGTGTTTCTGCTGATCTTATTTAGTAATAGAATTGCCGTGGGCTAGAGGATATGACAGCAGATGTGTGTGTGTGTGTGTGTGTGTGTGTGTGTGATCATCTAAGCTTATAGATGTCTGTTAGGGTTAGAGTTAGAGATCTAGCTTTAGTCAGTGTCTTGCTCAAGGACACTCAGTTGCGGAATCTACCGGATCGGCATTGGATCTTGCGAAGTCTGTGTGGCAGGCTCTCTATTGCTGGACCACAACAGTGTCAGATTTAGGTGTGTGATTCCGGTCTTCGGCTGTGATGAACTGCAGTGGCGTTTCAGAGAGTCGTTGCTGGCTGTGCACATTAGATTGCACATACATGAGCTCCGGGTGATAAATGCATGTGTGTGACAGGTTGTTTCTGAATATTAACTCACTGCTCGTGCCTCACAGGCTTCTGACTCACTGCTGCTGTGCTGTAACCAGAAGATCAGCTCATCGAGTCTCACTGGAGAAGACCATCAATCTGGAGCCCTTTTCACTCCAAGCTGCATCTCTATAGTTTCTCATAACTCACTTTTGCACAAAATTCATCATCCGTGTCATGGATCCAATTGCCATGCAGTGTAACGTCATATTATGGGAAGCTACATATTTTTCTGACGTTGAGGAATATTTTACATAGTTTAAAAGGTTCCCCACATGGCACAGGAGTCAGCACTGTCAAAGCTTTCCCAGGAGCCCAGTCTATAGAGTGTTTCAAACACCGGATCATGGGTTCGATTCCCAGGAAAAGCAGGAATTTGTTAAATTGTAAAAAATTGTAATGAAATGTAGGTTTTGGATAAAAACGTCTGGTAAATGACTGTGAAGGGAAGTGAAGTAAATCAAGAAGACCATAAGAACATAAATCATGGACAATAAGTTCAAGTTTATTTATATAACGCTTTTCTTAGTTCTAGACCAACGCAAAGTCGCTATGCGAATTAGGGAAAAAATAGTCTTTGAAGAAGAAAAATGTCCATTTCAAAAATTAGGAAAAGGAGTCAGTTAAAAAAAAGAAAAATGTCCATTGTCCATCGTTGTTCAGCGAGTTAGATTGCGACAGTGGCTAGGAAAACAAAACCTCTCTGGCGGGTGAGAGGAAATAAACCTTGGGAGAAACCGATTCTCTAGTGCCAGTCTCCTCTGGCATGCTAACACTACAAAATAATAAGAGCCTGGAGAATTGACGCATGAATGTGTCTGTGTGTCCTGCTCAGTGATTGATTGGCCACCAGTCCAGCTGTGTGACCCAGAAATAGAAACGTGGTCACCACCGTCCAAGAAACTTGATGATGGGTTGCACTTCAGGTCCTTCAAATGCCTGGAAGGTCAGCTAAAGTGTGTTGCGTTTCTGCATCTTTTGAAGTTCTGTCAAAGTCTTTTCCATCCACGAGAGTTCATGCACACAGAGCAAACCTGATCTTGCCCGGCTGAGTGTCTCACAAAGACACCGCCGCTGTGCTGGATCCGTGTCTGCACACACATTTCATGACAGCTTAGAGCTTTGAGGCTGCTGAACGCTGTCTCTCTCTCTCACACACACACACACACACACACATCCCCGTTCTCACACATGTGAGATCCACAGACAGAATCAGGCAGAGGCGGGGTAAGTGTCTCTGAAGCGTGAAAGCAAATGATGCCGTCGGCCTGGTAAATCTCTCACCAGAAGGCGCAAACAGCCATGCCTGAGATCGCAGCTTAACATCACAAACAGAGAGTTCAGGGCCGCGATGCGACAGCGCCGCCACTGTGGGTGTGTGTGGAGACGATACAGATGGCCGAATCGAATCCGAAGGCTGGAGGCAGCCACGGCCATCATCGGGGTGAACGGCGTGGCGCTGACTGCGGAACTGCAGCAGGATTTTCATTCACCCGTGGATTCAGGTGCATTCCGGCGTGCGTCATGAATAACTGATTGGAAGCTGGAGGCACAGCGAGTTTTGAAGCCCCCTCCTTCCCGCCATGCTCCATTTGCATAGGATGCTCGATTTGCATACATATGAGATGAGAGAAAGGACGTGCGTGCGAGAGATACGCATTCCTCCATTGAGAATAGACCGGAGAAGGCTTTTCATCAATTGTCACACGAAGACCCTCTTCCTGTCTATCTCCCTGACCATAGCCATCACCTTCCAGAGCTCCGATGAGCCCTCCATTAAAATTCTCTCTCACTCGGCGTGCTGTCGGCATGAAAGAAAGGATGTGACAGTGAAGAGAGGGAGTGTGTGTGGTTGGCGTGTGCGTGCTCCGGCTCCAGCTGCCCGCGCCATGGTGACTTTCAGCCACGATCCCTCAGTTCAAACGCATTGATTTGCTCAATTCCCCCCTACAGTCTCGACCACAACAGCTACAGCAAGCACTGCGGCCCCTCCGCCCACCCCCACCATTCCGGCTGATGTGGCAGTCTTATGAATGATCCTAGGGGTCACATGACACTTATTTATTTTGTTTTTTAGATTTTAATTCAGTCCATGTACGGACAGAAAACATGAAAACAAAAGCCAGTACATTATTGTGATACCGACAGAAAGCAGAACCTGTACTTTTTGATTCATGACAACCATGTATGAGGGTCTCACAATCTTAACCAATCACGTCAATGATGCAACAAATACTTCCAACCTGCCCAATGGAAGACGGTTTGGACTCAACCAATCAGAGGTCAGGCTGGTTACAGGCTTCGGGAGAAAAACACTGAGGAGGTTGTGATGGGATTCACGTATCACGCTGATTAGAAGCCAAATGGGACCATCACGGTTACTTTTCGCTCTGAATTTCATGACTGCAGAGCGGCTTGGATTGGTGCTCAAGCCAGACAAATGACGCGTAACTAAAATGGAAAGCGCAGTTGCTTTAATTTATACATTATTTTTACAAGTTATTTTTAATTTACACACCGAATTTCTACTAGGCGACCAACCAGACGCTGTAATTCTGTTTTTAGCTAAACACGACACTGGAAAAATGCCTTGATGTGTAACAGAGAAACACCTATAACCCCCTAATACGGCTTAGCTGTAGCCTTCTCACCGTTATTTAGCCTTGTGCACATTTCATACGTCATATTTAATGCTAAATCTTTGCCCTCGAGAATCTCACATTTTCTGATTCATTTTTCAAACTCTTACCCTTCCACATAATTTCACTCGGCTGAAATCATCTGCTATTCATCAGCGACTCTGACTGCGAGGTAGATTTTGTCCCATTGTAGTGGTTCTTTGCGTACAGGCGCTCACTCTTCATCTCTCACTCTCTCTCTCTCTCTCTCTCTCTCTCTCTCTTATTATCTCAATCACACATTCTCTCTCTCTCTTTTTCTCTCGCTCTCTCCCTTTCCCCTCTTTCTGTATGCTCCAATGACTCTCTCTCTTCGATTTCTCTCTATGCTCATCTCTCGCTCAGTTTCTCATCACTTCTTCACTTTCTTTTCTATTTGTATATCTGTCTCTCTTCCTTTCCACTCTTTCTGTATCTCTCCATCTTTATATGTGTCTCTATTCTTATCTTTCTCTCTCTTCTATTTCTCTCTATGCTCATTTCTCTCTCTCTCTCTCTCTCTCTCAGTGTACCTCTCAGTTTCTCAATCACTTCTTCATTCTCTTTCTTATCTATTTGGCTTTCTCTCTTCCTTTGCCTTCTTTCTGTATCTATGCTATTTTCTCACTGCCTTTCTCTCTCACTCATTTATTCATTCATTCACTTTCTCTCTCTACTTCTCTCACACTCCGTCTCTCTTTCTCCCTGTCTGTCTCTCTCTGCTTATCTTTCTTTCTCTCACTCTCTTTGCTTATCTCACTCTCTCTCGACCCTCAAGCTCATTGATTTTTCCCTCGTCCTTCTCCTCCGTCCCTCCTGTATCAGCCTGCCCCATCATCGCCAAATCACTTCTCATCTGTGCTGGCACGCTTTTTCGCAATTAGTGGCTTGCATCTATGGGGATGAACCATGGAAGCGTGTAATACTGATGCGTTTCTGGCTCGGCAATGACAGGACCCGGGCACCGAGGCGGCAGACGCTGCCAACCTTGCCCGCTTTAGCTTAGCTGCTACATCATGCGACATCTGCAGTGTATCACCAACCTGGCACACAGGTGACACCATATGAGCTGACCACAATGCTGGCTAGCATTAGCTGCTTCATTAGCATTAGCTATGAGTTGGTAATGAGAGACATGTATCAGTCTACAACAATAATTCTTTTGGTCGGTTTAATAAACAGACTCTTTTTCTCTGCCTCAATATTTCCATCTGTGGTATTTATTTTACTCTTTATCAATATGCATGTCTGCATTTCTGTTTGTGAGCTGTCTGTCTGTTTATCTTAATTAATGTCTTTCTTTCTTAACCCTAACCCTGTACAAATTTTCTGTCTGTTTTTTTTTTTTACATGTCTGTTGTTCAGTTTACGAGTTGTCTGTTTGTTTGTTTTTTTGTAACTATACCCATGTCTGTCTTTCTGTTCATGAACTGTCTGTTTTTATACACGTCTTTCTTTTATTTACACATGTCTGTCTTTCTGTTTACAAACGGTCTGTTTTTCTATTTATACACGCCTGTCTTTCCGTTTACAAAATGTCTATCTGTTTTTTTTATTATTTGTTTGTCTTTCTGTTTACTACCTGTCTGTCTTTTTTCTATTTATACATTTCTGACTTTCTGTTTACAAACTGTTCTTTTTTATATTTCTATAACTATTTTTCTATATTTCTGTTACTATTTATGCATGACTTTCTGTTCATGAACAGTATCGCTGCTTTCTATTTCCATTTGTCTGTCTATCTGTTTATGACCGGTCAGTCTGTTTTTCTATTTATACAGGTCTGTATAACATGTTCTTTTTACAAACTGTCTGTTTTTTCTTTGTGTCTATCTTTCTGTTCACAATCTGCTGTCTGTTTTTCAATTCATACATGTCCGTTTTTTGCTTACAAACAGTCTCTGTTTTTCTATTTATATTTGTCTTACTTCCGAGCTATCTGTTTGTTTCTTTTTTCATTTATGCACAAGTCTGTCTTTCTGGTTTCAAACGGTCTGTTTTACTATTTAAACACATGTCTGTCTTTCTGTATTTAAATGTCTGTGTTTCTGTTTCTGTCTGACTGTTTTTCTACTCATATATGTCTGTCTGTCTTTCTATGTATGTAAATTATGAAATAGTTTGTCTCCCCGACCTTTTCCCCTCTCTATCCTTTCATGTTTAGGGGCACGTGTGTGTGTGTGTGTGTGTGTGTGTGTGTGTGTGTGTGTGTGTGTGTGTGTGTGGAGAGTGAGGACTGTGGGGGCGTCTCATCTGAAGTGTATATGTGTGTTGAATTAGGGCAGCGGAGAGGAGCCGGGCCACAGCAGGCCGGGTGTGTTGCTCCTGAGGGAAGACCTGCCGTACAGCACGCTGGATATTTTTAGGCGTGTGACTCTGACGCCAAGCGCACAGGTACTTGTCTCCAAAACGGGAGGATGGGAAACAGAAGGACACTTCTAACTGGTTTACAACACACTCGAATCCTCTGGCTTCCAGGCTAAACGGCGAGAGCGAGTTCATACATAAAACATGGAATCAAAAGCTTTCTCTTTCCCCCCAATCTGACTAAACCGAGACCCTTCTACTCATCAATATGATCTCTGCGCATAGTAAGAAGCTCCACGCGTGTGTCCTGAAGAACATTCTAGGTTTGTGCTTGGTCAACCCTGTGACTTACTCACTCTGACATCTGACATATATCGCCTCCAGACAGCGACGCAGCAGGAGCTGACTGCGGTCATTTCATTTCCTCCGCTTTATTCGCCGCTTATTTCTAGCTGCTCGCGCTCGCTCGTAAGCCGGATCACCGCACGCGCACCGGCGCACGCGTCCTTCCCGTTTCCTTCCGCTAATTTCCACGGATAACGCACGCAGCGTCGATCGCTCTGTTTTGCAGCCACGAGACTGTGCGCTCGCATCTGCTCAAGATCGCGTCGCGCGGAGTGAACGCACGCGCACGCGCCCGCCCGCCGCCCGCACTGGCCGGAGATAAACAAGCGCACTCGCATCTCCGGGGATGTAACCATGGCAACCGGCGAGCTCATTTTGAGCTGCCTGTCCTAGAGGCAAGACAATAACAGGTTTCAAGGCCAATGTCACCGTTTTTTTTGTCCAAAAAAGAACGCAATAGATGAACACTACAAGCACAACAAACGTCGTCAATTGATACAATTGATGTCGCAAATAAAACCTAAATAAAACAAGCCCGGAGTGCCCTGTACAGACCGCGGTCCCGGTGGTGACCGTTAGCCGCGCTCGGGTCGCCCGACGGCCGATGCTTTATGGCTTATAATGGCAAGAACCGCTTGCACATCACCTCCTAATTCTCACCTGACACTCTCTCCTATAGGTGCTCAATTTGATGGACGAATGAGACTTATATCGCATTAAAACCCCAGAGAAACACACCACTGACATGACATTATTATCATTTGTAATAAGACTACTTATCTTATTAAAATAAAAACTGCCAACTTTACAGATTTCCCTTGTTTTTGAACCACCAAGCAGGTTTACAAATGTCATATGACGTAATAAGACTGAAGTTTAAGTCTTGTTTGACTTAAATAAATGACTGAAATAAATGTAACAAAATATTCTTTGAAAACGCATTAAATCGATATTGATAAACGCATACACATCACGTTTAACATTCAATCTTGCGCTTATGATGTCTGATAAAGGCAGTGCGTGTGTGTGTGTGTGTGTGTGAATTATATCAATTTAACTAATAATCAATATTATTCCTGACTAATTTGGCCCATTTAGAAATATTTGTGTGTGAGTCATCCGTATGCAGTGTAAAATACACATGGGCACGTGTGTGTGTGTGTGTGTGTGTGAGGAAAAAGTAGATTCTTGAAAAGCAAGATTTTCCCTACACAAGCACATTAGAATCTATTACATCAGACCTATTTTTACACGTGAAATCTACGTGACCAGGTTGGGAGACCAGTTGGGTTGACAAAAGAGATGATTACATTTTTTGTTGCATTGTATAAGGACAAGGAAGGTGAGGGGGGAGCACGGGCGAGGGAGAGAGAGAGAGAGAGAGGGGGGGGGGCACTGAGATGAGAGATGAAACTCGACAGTGGGAGAGAAAAGTGATTGGATATTCAGCGCTGGTGCTATAGAGCTCACAAACCTTATCAATGCATCTGTCCATCCATCCGAGCTGCACAGCCTCATCTCCCCTGTGATCTCTCTCTTCTCTCTATATCTCTTCTCTCTTTTACTTTCCTTTCCTCTCTCTATCTATCTCTCTCCTCTACATCTATTCTCTCTTTCTCCTTTTTTCTCTCTCTTCTCTCTCTCTGTCTCTCCTCTATCTATATCTCTTCTCTCGCTTTCACTTCCTTTCTCTCTCTCTCCTTTATCTCCCTTTCCCTATATCTCTTCTCTCTCATTCTCCTTTTTTTCCTCTTTCACTTTCTCACTGTCGCTCTCCTCTATCTCCCTCTATTTTTCTCTCTATCTTGCCTCTCTTTATTGTTCTTTTCCCTCACTCTTTCTATCTTTATTTCTGTTTCCACTCTATCTATTTCTCTGCTCTCTCCTCTATCTGCCTCTCTCTATATCTCTTCTCTCTCATTTTTATAGCTCTCTATAGCTCTCTCTCTTCTTTCTCGTTTTTCTTTCTCTCTATCTTGTCTTTCTATATTGTTCTTTTCCCTTTCTTTATTTCTTAATTTTTTTTTGATCCCCTCTTTTTATTTCTCTGCTCTCTCTCTCTATCTATCTCTCCATTTCTCTGCTTTCTCTCTCTATCTCCCTCTCTCCCTCTCTCCGTCTGTAATATCTGAGAGAGGGGAAGGAAGGGTGAACAGCAATAAAGCAGACAGCCGCCGCAGCTCTGAGGCACAGTGGATCAGGCATAAGTCAATAAGATGGCACATTGCTCTTATGACTTAGGAGATATCTCAGCCTTCTCTATAAGCCCTGCGGCAAGGCTAGTCTCATTAGGACGCTAAGCGCCACGTTAGCATTACTAGCCAGCGCTTTATCTACTAAATAATAACTCTTGATTTCACGGCCGTGTCCCAGTAGAATGATGGGTCTTTACAGATGCATGAATGCTGATTTTGACTGCAGACAAACATGTGTTCCACCGCTCCCCTGCTTGCGTGGGTTTCCTCCGGGTCTCCAGTTTCCTCCCACAGTCAAAAAACACAAGGACAATTGGAGTCCTGCCATTTGCCCATTAGTGTGAGTGAGAGTGAATATGTGTGTTTGTGTCCTTCTTTGTGTTTGGTTGGCCAACAATACAGGGTGGGTCCCGCCTTCAGACCAAGAGTTGCTGTGATTGGCTCAAGCTCCCCGTGACCCAGAAATCGAACAGCAGATCAGAAAATGGTTTGAAATTAATAGATTGTCTCCTTATGCAAAGACCCTTTAGCCAAACCAGCTTGGACTAGTGAAACCAAGAGCTTTCTTTAGCCTTTCACATTTCATTGTACTGATTCCCATTGTTTATGGATTTTCATAGTTTATCAACTCTGACAAAACCTATAAATGAATCGGAGTGTGATCAGTGCATTCTGCATTGGTTTTCACACGTGTAAAATGTGTTTTCTCCTTCGAATCTGCTTCTATCATGGATATATTAGTTAATAAAAATAGTTATAGAAACTACATTCAAGAGTTGTTAGTCTTCCAGCACCCAAGGCAACTGCAAAAAGACAAAGCAGGATCAAAGTCAGAGTCATTCTGTTTTGAAAAGAATGACTGAATGAACGTAACAATGTAGCATAAACATCATTCAAAAACACACGGCAAGCATAACAGAGACTATTGCCTGGACACATGGATCATGGTTTGGTCACTTTCAGACCACAAACACGGAGATTCACTTCATTTCCCGGCAAACCAGAAAAGAACAAATTAGCTTTAAAAGGAAATAAAACAAATAACCCTAAATTGTTGTTTCACAGAAACAGGTGGAAGAGCTTTACAAGCTTTGGGTGGACACGGGCCAGGAAGTACTTGTAATCTCAGAAGCTGTACAGTGAAAGTGTGTGTGTGTGT
>CM051506.1:1674081-1686993 GCA_028031935.1 Paedocypris micromegethes
GTGTGTGTGTGTGTTTTGACAGTGACCCTGGCTCCTCCAGCACTGAATATTGAGGAAGAGCTGCGTAAAGATTCCGAGGCGGAACAAGCCAGGATCCTGTCAGGAACATCACCTCCCTTACGGATGTGAGCTGTGGTGCAAATCATCCACGGCAACAAACCTTCACCTTTCTCTCACTCTCCTCATCACGGTTCGTTCCACATTGGTTGAGGACTTTATATCATTATATATTTAAAAGTGCTGGTGCCGTTCTTCAGTACCAGGAAGCAGGAGTGAATCGATCAGAGAGATGGAGGGGGAGACACCGCGATTCGATTGTCGTACAGACGGAAGTGATGGTGTTCTGCTCGCACCACAACTGACACAAATGAGAGTTGAAGAAGATTTTTAATCTTGACTGCAGTGTATGTACCATTAATCTATCCATTCACCCATTCATCCATCCATCCATCCATGCGTCTATCAATCAATCCATCCATTAATTAATCTATCACTTCAGCCATTCATCCGTCCATGCATTTATCTATTTCTCTCTTCTATCCGTCCATATATCTAATCATAAATATATTCATCCATTCATTAATCTATCACTTCAGCAATTCATCCATCCATGCATCTATTCTTCCATTTATTAATCTATCTATCCATTCAGCCATTCATCCGTCCATGCATCTATATATCCATTCATTAATTTTGCCATCCATCCAACTAACCGTCTAACTATCCACCAGCTTATCATCTGTCTATCTATCCACCATCCATTCCTCCATAAATATATCCATCCATTCATGTATATATTTATCAGATCATCCATTGAGTCTGTTCACTGAGTCATTCATCCATCCTTGCGTCTATCCATCCATTAATCTATCACTTCAGCTATTTATCCATCCATGCATCTATTCTTCAATTCATCAATCTATCTATTCAGCCATTCATCCATTCATCCATCAATGCGTCTATCAATCCATCCATTAATCTGTCCTTTCAGCCATTCATCCATCAATGCATCCATCTATTCTTCCATTCATTAAACCATCCATTCAGCCATTCATCCACACCAGTTTATCCATCCGTCTATCTATCCACAAGTCCATTAATGCACCAAATATATCATCCATTCATCTATTCATCGGTCCATCCATCTATCCACGAGTCCTCCCATCCATCCATTACTCTATCCATTGAGTCATTCATCCATCAATGCGTCTATCCATCCATCCATTAATCTATCACTTCAGCCATTCATCCATCCATGCATCTATTCTTCCAACCAGTCATCCAACCAACCAACCAACCAACCAACCAAAGAACCTACGAACCAACCAACTGCTACCTATCCACCAGTCTATCTATCCGTCTATCTATCCACAATTCCATCCATCCATAAATAAATATCCATCTATCTATACATCTATACGTACTATACATACGATCTATACATACATCCATCAGTTCATCCATTCTGTCTACTTTCAAGCGATACAATCATATCTCTCTCTCTCTCTCTGCATCTACTCAGCCATACATACATCAATTTATCCATCCAAACCACCGTTCATTCATCCAATAATGATGTTTAACCTTGACTGGCGTGTATGCCCCATCCATTAATCTATCAATTCAGCCATCCATCCACCCATAGAGCCATTTATCCCCACCTACATCTATCCATCCATACAATTATTCATTAATTAAGCTATTCACCCATCCAACCAACCAACCATGAATCTATCCGCCAATCCACCCATCCATCAACCAATCCATTATTCTATCAATCAATCCAGCCAATCCCCCATCTGTCTATCTATCGCACCAGTTCATCCATCTACCAAGCTGTATATCTATCCATTAGTCCATCCATCCTTCCTTCCTTCCTCACAACCCGCACATACATGTGTCCATCCATGCATCCAGCCATACGTACATACATTAATTCCTCCATCCACACATGTATTCATCAATTGAAACGCATATCAATTAATTAATCCATCCATTTGTCTCTTATTCCTTCTGTCCATCCATCTACTAAGCCATATCAATAATTTCTAGTTCATGAAGAGCTAGAATCAGTTCAAGCATTTCTTAACCGAAGACGGGACCATGTTGGTTTGATTTCCGACCAATCACAGGATGGGATGAAGACACACACACACACACACACACACACACACACACACACACACACACACAAGCACGTTCAGTCACACCTATGGGCAATTTATAGTCTACAATTCATTTGATGTGCATGTGCGGACCCTCAGACTCCAACATCCCCCCGTCTTCAGTTCGAGTTTCGACTGATTAAATCGTCGCTTCCCTCTGTGCAACAGTGGCATGAAAATCTTTCATTAAAAATACCAAATGTTGCCCGTATAACGCTTTGTGAAAAGGACCAACGAAGAAAAGCCATTTTGCAGTAGCGGCTTTGACACGATTCGGCGTTGAAAATGAAAGAGGTTCGTAGCATTAGCTCATATTCCGCTGCACTCTTTAAAGAAAGCATCCAGCAGCGGTTAAATTGTTGAATTAATAACGCAGCGTGTCTCTCACTCCACTTGCATAGTTTGGGAGAAGCAGCACAGTGTGATGGTGGTGGGCTTGAGACGAGCTGAAGGACGTTGCGAGCGTTTGACATTGGTCCTCCAGCCGCACAAAGACCAGATTGATCAAGGTGGGAAGATGGAGGGATGAAAAACACAGAGTGAGTGAGTGAGCGGGTGGAGGTGGGGCTGACGAGTCTTGGCTTTCGGAATCAGCGACATGGAAAATGGATGGGGATCGGGGGGTGTGGGTGGGGGGGTCGCTAATGGCCGCCAGACGCAGCTGGCGTCAGACAGTAAAGGACAGAGAGACTCGCGAAATGACACGATTCTTTTGTTTTGCTCTGCTTTCAGCTGATCTGTGAGCAAACCGGGTGAATGATAATGCCACGCGGCGGCGAAAGAAAGGTTTGCGCGTTACTGCTCTTAACTGACATAATTAAAGACAAAGTCAGAGAATAGCCAAGCGTGAAACCCTAATGAGGACACTGAGATTGAGCTCTCTCTCTCTCTCCCACTCTCTGTGTGTATCTCTCTGTGTCTCTCTGAGTCTCTCCCTCTCTTTTTCTCTCTGTGTTTCTCTCTTTACCCCTCCTCTCTGTGTCTCTGTCTCTCTCTCTCTCGCTCTCACTCTCTCTCTATGTTTCTCTCTCTCTCTCTCGCGCTCTCTCTCGTGCTCTCTCTGTCTGTATCTCCTTCTCTCCCACTGTGACTCTCTCTCTCTCTCCCTCTGTGTGTGTGTGTGTTTGTGTCTGTATGTCTCTCTCTCTCTCTCTCACTCTGAATCTCTCTTGTTCTTTCTCTCTCTCTTTCAATCCATCTCAAACCCTCTGTCTCTCCCTCTGTCTGCCTTGCTCTCTCATTTTCTCTCTCTCTCACTGTCTGTCTAGCGTTCTCTGTCTGTCTATCTCTCGCTCTTTCTCAGACTCTCTGTCTAGCTTTCTCTCCCTATCTTTGTCTCATTCACTCCCTCTTTCTCAGTGCTGTTCTCTCTTGCACTCTGTCTCGGTCTCTCTTTCTCTTTCTCTCTAGTAACCTCTTTTTTATCGCTGTCCTCGCTTTATCTCTTTCTCTCATTTTTGCTTTCTTTCTGACGCTCCCTTTTGTCCCTCTCTCGCTTTCTTTGACACGCATTCCCTCAGTCAATGCTTTCTTTTCTCCCTCACACTTATTTTGTCCTCTCTCTCTCAATTGTTGTTGTTATTCTTCGTCTCTCACTTTTTATCACTTCACCTTTTTCTTGTACCCCTTTTTTCCTTAACACATTTTCTTTGACTCTAATTATTCTGTCACTCACACACGCGCACACACACACACACACACACACACACGCACACACACGCACACACACTCATTCATGTAGTCCCTCACACACTCTTTTTCACAGTCACTCTATCTTTACACGTTTCCCTCATTTTTCTCATTTCTCTCTTGCTTTTGACTTTCTATCTGTCTCACTTTTTCCTACTTAGTCTCTCACAGTTATTCTTTATCACTCAAAGCTTGTCTTTCTTCGTTCTTTCTTCTCTTTTTTTCTCCCTCTCACAGACAACACACACACACACACAATACGTATATTATTCTACATTGCAGTTATTATTACATTACTGTAATTATTCTACACATGCAGCGTTGCATATAAAGTCCCTGCACTGCATCTTCTTATGCCATATACAGTAATTGCACCTTTTAATATAAGAAGAATAATTATAGATCTATTATCGCACATATAAATAGTTTTCTATTGATGAAAACAGGATGGGTGCTGACGCCACAAGCTGCGTTGGGATCAGCAGCCCCCGTGATAAAGCTACAGCGGACCCGTATTCCCATCAGCCACCTCTGCTGCGAGACCAGCGCGTGCTCCTCGGAATAAATTATCGTGCCGTGCTGGGGTGATAGGGTTTCAGAGCCGCATTTAGAAGCGGGAGATAGTGACAAGTGCAAGAGGAAGAGAGGAATGAATCAGAGAGAAGGATGGTGCACATGAGAGATGCTTAGTGTTAAAATTGGCAGCTAGATGAGAAAGAGCGAGAAAAAGTTCCAGAGAATTTCACCACCTGAATAGATGGAACGGCAAAAAGAGATGGAGAAAAAAGATGGAGGCAGACGGAAATGAAAGACGGGTGTAAGAAGGGGAGGGGCTAACAGCGAGTTGGGGGTGCAGAGAGAGAGAAAGAGAGCATCTTCCTTTTCGGTGCCCTCAATCACACAACAACAGAATCGCACTTTTGCGTTGGCCTGACAGATCCGCTTTCACAGAGATTCTGTCTCGCTAAATTGCCGGAAGGCTGCGGGACTCGCGATGATTGTGCCGCAGCCGAGAGCGCAATCGTCCACGCGCGTGTGCGAGCAGCCGACAGGATCCAGCATCTCACCACCTCTGTCTGTCTGCAAATTAATATCCGCCTGTTTGTCTGTGGTTTTATCTGTCTGTGCTGTGTTTTAAGGTCAGAACTGTCGTTCTGTTTATATTGTCTGTCCGTCTGTCTGTCCATCTATCTCTCTGTCCCTGTGTCAGTCTCAACCAAAACTGTCTATCCATTCACTTCTATCTATCTAATCTATCTATCTATCTATCTATCTATCTATCTATCTATCTATCTATCTATCTATCTATCTATCTATCTATCTATCTATCTGTCTATACATCCATCCAGCCATCCATCCATCCACCCACGAATCTGTCTGTCTGTTTGTCTGATTTATCTGCATGAACGTATTTACAACCAAACAAAACATCCATCTCATTCATCCAACCAACCACCTAACCAATCAAAAAACCATCCATCTCAATCATCCAACCAACCAACCAAATAATCAAAAAAAACATCCATCTCATTCATCCAACCAACCACCTAACCAATCAAAAAACCATCCATCCCAATCATCCAACCAACCAACCAACCAACCAACCAACCAAAAAACCATCCTTCTCATCCATCCATCCATCCATCCGTGTAGACTATTATTGACTTCAGTATGACTCACAGCAGCCTTGATAATGCCGTCAGTATTTCCACACACACACTTTCACTAATCATTTAGACCCCCCATCTGCCTCGATCCATCTCTTTGTACACACACATGCACACACTTTAGCTCACCTCACCTCTCTCACATCACACCTCTCAGCGCACACACACACACACGCACACAGGAGATCTATCAGCGCCGCTCACTTTCTTCACATCATCTCAGACTCTCATCCGTTCGTCCTGTTTCTCTGCACCTCCTGCCCTGACAGCTGTCTGCGGCTTCACACACAGTCTTTAAACTGCCCTGTCTGCAAGTGCATGCGATTGGTGTCGTTGCGAATGTATATGCACATACGCGGCATTTATACGCCTGTGTGAGTGTGTTATTCTGCGCATGTGCATTTGTGTGTGTGCGCATGCGTGCATTACCACATTGTCAAAACAATGTGAGGATGATTCATTCTCTAGAACACACACACAAACACGCACGTATTTTACACACTCCTTTTTCCAGTCAGATCTGCATCTTGCTGCTGTTTCACAGCTGATTTGGTTTTAGAGAAAAGAAAGACTTTGATATTTGAAAAAAAACTGAAAAGTTTTTTTTCTATTTACAGTTTTAAAAATGAGCTTAGTATATTAAAGTATACTTTGTATAAGTACACTAGTATATGTTGAGCAAGATATGCTAAACAAAAAAAAAGTAAGAGCTTTAACAGAAAACATTTGTACAAAATGTTGAACTTTTACTATGTAAATTATTTAATTAAGGCGTTAATGCTAATTGCTAACAAGGTTAGGATTTTCTGAGAAGTACATTTTCAGGAGAAACTAGTGTAAACACTATCTAGTGTAAACACTGACTACTGGACCACGACCGTGTTAGAACGCAGTCACTTACTCGTTCTGGGTGAATGAAATGTTATTTTGAGAGTGTCCATGTGTTGTGTTTATATTTTGTTTAGCATGTTAATGTTTCCCCACCCGCTCGTTCATCTGTGAATTCCCTTGTAATTTATTTAGTTGCCTCACTTGTCTCCCTCTTTGTGCGCTTGCCTATATAAACCTCTTGATTCTTTTTGATTTGTGTGTCGAATATCACAAGAACAGTTCTGGTTGTGTTAGGAAGCATAAGCTAAGCTATAGTGATTTTTTCACCATGTGTGATTTTTTTTTCTTTCCTTTTTTATATTTGTGTTTGTGTTTTCCCCGTTGTGGCTGTTTAATTCAGTAGTTTTGTTGTCTCAGGCTGTTGGAGTTTGCTCCTCATGGCAGTTTGGTTTTGTACTATTGATTTTTTTTTTTGGTCAGGGAAAAAAAAACCTTATTTTTGAGATTGGGTCTGTCCTTAAAGCCCTGACAGGTAGAGAGTAAATCAGCATTGTTTGACAAACTCAAAAGTTGTCAGCCACGCATTTAATCCTTTCTCCGGTATTTTTAATTTTCATTCAAAAGCAATGATGGATTTGCCTGGTTTCAATGATAAAATGACTAAATCACAATCACTATCGTATTCTTCAGCAACGCGTGTTCCATCAGACACACAAAAGATGACGTCACAAACATGACTGAGCCATGCACTGAAGATGAAGGTCGACTGCGCCGCTCATGGAACACTGGAGAAACGAACAGTCTTTTTCTCTTTTTCTCACCCCTTCTTTCTTCCTTTCTTTGTGCCCTTTCATCAGCCGCACACTCTTTTCACTGCGCGCGTGTGTGTGCCGGCAGCGTGCCCAGGCCATTATCAGTGCTGGTGGCGCAGCATGCCCATTGTCTTTGCCGATGGTGAAGTGCCAAGGGCATTGTTCATGCTGGCCTGACGCCACACACACGCACCGAGTTCAGTCGCTTCATGCCACCTAAGAATTAGGGCCAAATGTTTTAAGCCAAAGGAAACAAACTTGGATGAGATGCACTTAGCTCTGAAGAAAAAGAAATCATTCTAAAAATGTGCTTCCACAAAATAAGGCAAAGAACGAATTTAAGTCTGCTCTGAAAATCTAGAACTTAAGCTACAGTTTAACACAATGGTGATCAGCTAATGTCCGTTGCGTCTGCTAAACAACAACCGTTCCACAAACATGTCCACCCGCTTTTCAAAGCCACAACAGTGTTGAAAAACGGAATCAAATAGAAAAAATACATACTATAGAATATTTGAAGACATGGTGGAGCAGTGGGCAGCGATGTTGACGATAAGTTAGAAGCACACGTTAGAGACTGGAGATACAAGTTTGAAGCCCGACCTTCTGTGAGGAGTTTGCGTGTTGTCTCTATCATATTGTAACTGCTGCTTTTGTACAGTCCGGTAAATTGCCCCTAAATAAAGTTTATTTCTGTGATTTGTGATTGCATGGGTTTCTCCTGGTTTCCGTTTTTCTCCACTCAGATTGGGTTTGAAAAATTGGCCAGAGGTGTGAGTGTGTGTCCTGCTCTGTGATTGGTTGACCAGCAAATCAGTGTATGTCCCGCCTTCAGGCCCAGAGTTGCTGTGATTGGCTCCAGCTCAACGTTGATAATTTAGCGGTAGAAAATGGATGAATAAGACATTTGACAGTTAAGACGATGGATTTTCCCCTTAAATTTTGATCTTTCTCTCTAAATGTTTTCTATATCAGAGCTTTATCAGCCCAAAAAACAAAATAAACGTTGTTTACTGCGCAGGTTCACCATCAACACAAGACCTTTGAAACGTTTAGTCCTCACAGAACAAAAAGCAAGATGAGATCTCTAATCAACCTTCAGCGCAGTGCAACACGATTATTTTGCGACTTCAGCTTGATTTAGCTTCGTGCTACGGTACTAAACCATGTATCTCGTCTTCGACTTCCAAAACAATCCCCCTCTTGTGAGTAGCGTTGTGTTGTGTGGCCCAAGTGAGGGGCTAGATGCTATGATTAGGATCTTGCGAAATGGCATCCTCTAACCGTTATATAATTCAAGCGTCTGCTTGAAGCTAAAATCGTTTCAAAGGTTTAGAACTCTGAGAACGAAAAACGTCTCTAAACCTCGTCTGTTGCTCAAATCCCCTCAGTGCCGCCGGGTGATGACGGACAGACGCCGCCATCAAAAGGTAAAACAGCAGGTACTGCGGGTTGGCAGGCTAGCTAGCATGATGCTAGGTCGCTAATTCGGTGCACACAGCTGCTCTCTCCAGAGGACGTGTGTATGGATCACATACAGTCAGAACTGGGACACAAATAAATCACATGCAAATGCGCTCGTCACGCCTCTAGGGCTCTCGGACCGCCGCAGCGTCTCGCTAGCACCTGCACCATTAGCAAGCATCTCTGCCTCGCGCGTAATGCTTACTCTGACCTTTTGGACACTTGGTACAGGTAAGAGGAGGGCAAAGGGTCATCCGCCATTAAGCAAGCGTAATTACCTCCATCCCCGCCGGGTGGGCTCGAGCCCACTGACCTGTCTAGAAACCTGCTAGGCCAACTGCGTCAGCCCTCGAGGATGATCCCGCATCGTTCATCGCCATCAGACAACAAATGCATTACCTGCTAAGCCATCTGTACCAACGGACAAGAGAATAGACGCGACTTTCGTTATTTAGCGAGCGTTCCTCTGTCGCACAATCGTTCTGGGCCAGTGGACTGGTAAATACAGCGGCGTCGGGGTGGAAACCAAGGCTGGATCTATTTGGAGAAACGCTAGATGACCTTCCGCTGTGCTGGACGACAGCCAAGAGATTTCATTGCGCGGCGTGCGTTGAGCTAGGCTACAACACGTGTCAGGGAGGGGCGCGGCGTACACACCAACAGCCTTCATTACCAGCTGATTGCGCGAAATTGGCCTTCGCAGAAACGGCGAGCTGCAGACCTTTAGCCAACCGTGTACAGCGAGGATGGATTATGTTTCCCTTCATTAGTCCCACAAATCATTGTGCAGGACGTGTGAAATGTCGTAAGTTGCGCAGTGCGCTTCAGTAATAAGCTACACACGCCAGGGTTCGGATTCGGCCCTGAACCGGTCTTTTGTAGAGCGGTGTGAGTCCATCACGCTTTCATGCGTCTGACCTCGTCACCATCGTGTTTTGTTGAGAGTCCTTCGCTCCGTCTGTTCATTTCCTGTCCGCGGCTCTTCAGAGCGAGACTGCTGAGGCCAGTGCTGCAGAGACCACAGCATCTGGAGATAAATAATTCCTCCGTCGCTCGGCTCCTCTCTTCCTCCCGCACACGCTCTGCCCCGTCCTGACCTTATGGATCTGTTTTGAGCCGTGCCAGATTGTTGCACAGGACTCTCGCACCTAGAAACGGCGGATGGGGGGAGGGGGCTTCTTTCCTGCCTTTACTTTATCTCTCTCTCTCTTTCTCTACACCCCCACCCTACGTCTACTTACTCTCATCATCTAATTTCTCCCTTGAAGTTCACGGCAACACAAGGTTGTTGACATCTTTTTCTGCTCACACTATGTTGAATTCCCGCCATCCATCCGCCCAACTGTTTATTCATCCATTCTCTGTCTTTCTCTCTCACAAACACACACACACACACACACACACACACTGTGCTCGGCTGTTCTCTGACCGTCAGGTGTGTGACGAAGGCTTGCATCAGTCTCAATGCAAGAACGATCAAAGGGAGAACGGTGGCATGTCGTGGTGTGAGACAGATCATGTGCTATTACACAGTAGGAAGACATTTACATGTTTACATGTGAGCAATGTTTACTGGGTGAGATTGGCACATGACTTTGTTAAAAAAAAAACAGCAGTTATTTTGAACCTATTGTTCAGCAAAAATTGTTTTAAGCCTGAACCAAAAGTCCTTTTCCAAACACAATAATGACGGTGATGAGGATAATAATATAATATTATGACAAACAACAACAGTAATAATAACAGTATTATTAATAACAATAATTCTGAAATATATGCATAATGTAATCTTAGTTTTCTTAATTGTTATTGAGCGCTGTATAATGGTTAATAAAAGCTTTGTCTCTAGTGGAATTTAGCCAGAATTTATTTGTTTAGATGGTTTGCTTAAACTGTATGTTATTGTTAATTTTA
The DNA here is from genome assembly GCA_028031935.1 of Paedocypris micromegethes. Classification (NCBI taxonomy): domain Eukaryota; kingdom Metazoa; phylum Chordata; class Actinopteri; order Cypriniformes; genus Paedocypris; species Paedocypris micromegethes. The sequence goes on from CM051506.1 coordinate 1,684,624, forward strand.
TTTTATTGTAAACACATATAATATTTATAATTAAACATTAAAATATAATACAATTTTTACAAAAAGTTGTTAAAATTGTTTTATCCTCTCTCTCGCTCACACAGACAGAACAGACACACACACACACACCCACACAACACACACCACACCACACACACAACACACACACACACACACACACACTTTCTCTCTCTCTCTCTGTGCGTGTGTGTGTGTGCCATGGGTTACTTTACATGCCGGGGCGATAGTTTTTACCTTGGGAATACAGTACATATCCCATTTTTGTAGCTTGAGTGTTACTCCGGATGCTGGTATCAATTTTTTTCCCTTCTCTCCGATTACCTCGTGTATTCATGTCATGCCTCCATTTTTATCTCCCATGCCTTCTTATTCATCGCACCTCTTTCCCTGTTCACTCACAGCCATCTATCCTGGCCGTCACGAGCTCGCGCGCGCCTCTAAATGGATTCTTGCGGAGAGGGGCCGTCAGAGCATCAATATCAGTCAGCTGTGACACTGCAGTCTCCGTGCAAAGTTTAATGGCTGTCTCACTTCTGCTCCGCGATCAGGAGCACAGAGAAAACACCGAGCGCCGTGGACTCTTCTACACCTCACAACTAGATCGCGGCACGCGCAGCGGATGCGTATCGCGTCACCAACCGCATTACGCGTTCGTTTAATCAGCCGCTGCGTGTCATCACCACCTGAAAATCCAGCTGTAACGTACTAGTGACACATGCCGCCATCTCCGCACCGATCACTGAGTAAAGCACGCGCCTCCATCCGAGCACGCGTTGTGGACATCAACACGGAGATCTCGCGCGCGCAGCATCCGTCGCCAGTAAAAGTTGTCTGGTTTGAAAACTCCAGGCGCTTCTGTGCGAGACTGACGCTAGATTCCGACCTGAGCGCGTGCAGCCGGACACATGTGCAGCCTCGGACCCAACACGCCCCCCTGTCCCCGCGCAACGCCACATTCCCCGGGACACATCTCCATCCTCCCCGCCGATCGACCCTCACAGACGGACAACACGCGCGCTTACCTGCGGTTCTGTCACTGCCTGGATCCCGCTCCTCTGGATCAAGGCTGCAGCCTCCTGCAACTGGGAAAATGGCAGATATTTCCCTGTCAGTGGCTCTCTCTCTCTCTCTCTCTCTTTCCTTTGCTCGCTCTATTTCACTTTCCTCCTTCCCTTTGCTGTCATGTTCAGAGCGGGGTTGGGGTGGGGGTGGGTGGGCTTTGGGGTGCTATGTTTGGTGGAAGGAGAGGAGCGTAAAAGAGAAGAACGGGGCTCAGGGGGATAAGAAAGCAATTAGAGGGCAGTCCTCTCTTACTTCCAGACGGAATGTATAATGGAATTAGCTTAGAGGGGCTCGCGATCGACCGTCCGCAAGGCGACGAGAGATGGATAGAAAGAGAGAGAGAGATGACAGGTCAGCTGTCTCGAGCTCGGGTCAGACAGTGAAAGGTCATTTGAGCAGAAGAACTGGACTCCAGTAATTTTGCTTTTCCCCCTCGTCCTCAAATACGCGAATAAACTGGTTGCAATAAACTGTTGACGAACTCTAACGGGAAGTTAAAAAGAACAGAAAGAGTATTATTACTGAAGAGTGATGACTCATCCTACACTTGTGGGCGGGACAGACATTTCTGCCCAATGACATTAGGCTAGTGACCAAAGTGTGACGTAATGTCGTCAGACAAACCGACAAACACAGACAGACAGACGTTAGATAGATGATAGTGTGTGTGTGTGTGTGTGTGTGTGTGTGTGTGTGTGCGTGTGGAGCGGGTTTGGCGGAAGAAACACGGAGGCTGTGAAGATGTGTGTGTGACGCGGACGTGAGCGCGCGCGTTTGAGCGCTTCACACAGATGTGCCAAGAATAGAAATGAGGTGATCAAACTCCAACCTTTATGCACAGAACCGCTCTCTGCTTTTGCCCGATCCCAAAATTCACGGCAATTATTGCGTCTCCGCACATCAGCCTTCATGTCTTATTCATTTCATAAGTGCCGCCATCAAATTCAACAGCAGGGCCGTGATAAACGAGCGAGCGTGCGACGGCGCAGCGGCGTTTCTCCGCGGAAGTTTACCGTCAGTGAGCAGCTGAGCTCGCCGATTGATTTGGGATTTCATTTCTCTCCAGACACGCGCCGCTGTGCGACCTTGACGGCGACGGAGCAGACTGAGATTGTGCGCGAGATTCGCTCTGCGGAATGACAAACACACTCGCTCAGCTTAGATGCGTCTCACGCGGACGAAAATCGACATTTCTATTAAAGACATTTTAGAATTTATAATTGTGCATTGTCTGGCTTTTATACAGTCAGAGAAAAACAAAATCGTAATATTAAAGTTGTTTTCTAC
>CM051506.1:1687399-1713086 GCA_028031935.1 Paedocypris micromegethes
GAGAGAGAGCGAGAGAGAGAGAGAGAGAGAGAGAGAGAGAGAGAGCTAATTGAGAGAGAAAGACTAAAAGACTGAAAAAGACAAATATAGAGGCAAGTGTGAGAGAATGACTGAAAGAGAGAAACATTGAGAAAGACAATGTGGTAATACAATGAGTGGTTGCTAAGTATGAGAAAGAAAGATAGATAGACAGATAAAGAGAGAGAGAGAGAGAGAGAGAGAGAGAGAGAGAGAGAGAGAGAGAGAGAGAGAGAGAGAGAGACAGACAGAGAGAGAGATAGAGAGAGAGGGAGAGAGAGACCGATCTTGGGTCAGATGTTCTCATGAGCACATGATCAATGGAGAGAAAAGGTGTGTGTGCCGAGGAAGAAGGTGTCTCATGTTTCCATGGAAACGAGAGGACAGTGGTTCCGATCGAGCGCTGCCATTGGACAGGAAGGGATGCTAGTAGCAGCTGTGGGAAAGGTTACAGACGCCGCCGTGCATGAGAATAAGATGCGGCTTGCAGAGGCTGAAGAAGCACCTGTGTTTAGTTTAAGACCGCTGCTGTAGTTCGATTTCACCCGAGGCACGGCTCGTAATGCGTTGCCTAATTTTACGCAATGACATTGACTGGAGGTAATTTTTAAATGGCAATTTTACTGATTGATTGATTAATGCCATCGTTCGGTGTTAGAAGAGGTTGTTTACTATGCAACCACTGGCGTAAGATGTGCGGAAACTCTGCCACCTAGCGGTGACGTAGTCTCATAGCGCTTCAAATAAACACGTCGTTACGATTGTGTGATACTGACAGAGGAATACAATACACAGAGCATTAAAAAAATATGATTGTCAATTATAATTTTAATTTAAGGAAAATAAAAGTCTGAACTGTATGATATATTAAATTATTGACAACGAACACTATGATTGATTTTAAGCGATTTATTCAGCGTTGCCGCCATCTAGTGGACAAACCTTCTGCCTGAATTTACAATAGAAATGTCAGTCAGTCAGTCATCTTCTACCGCTTCATCCTTTACAGGGTCGCGGGGAGCTGGCGCCTATCTCAGCGTCTTAGGGCCAGAGGCGGGATACACACTCTGGATTGGTGGCCAAACATTCGCAGAGCGGGACACACAGACAAACACAATAGAAATGTTTGAGCTAAAAAGAAAAACCGTAAACAAAACAATGCAACAAGAAGTATTTACACACAATGATATTTTGTATTATTTTTTATGTAATATCATAAATGTTTATAAAACATTTTAACGTGTGTGTTACATATATTTACGTATGGAATACATATAATAGAAATAAAAAGAATAATAATTAATTTTTTGTTTTTTTTTCTGTATTTTGTATTCAATCGTTCTTTCCGGAAGGTCTATATATTTATATTTTCGCTAGAACTGTGGACATTTTAATACATTTCACTCAATTTAAAACATTTTGAATAAATTGATCTGCTCCATCATGGAATTAATTTTCAGTATTGTGGACTGGTTTTATTTTGTATTAGGCCATTTTATACTGGATTTTTAACCATATGATCTGACAGTTGTGTTTATTTTTCAACACTATAATATTACGCATTGAACATGTGACATGTCCGTTTATTCATAGAGGTGAATCATCCTCACATATTAATCACACCTCACATGTGATTAGAACACCGAGCTTCTCAAGAAATACTTCATACTGGCATCAGTCAACTACATCATTCAGATTTTAAGATCGTTTAATAAAAATATTATTGTAAAAAAAAGCCCATTTTACAAAAGTACAATATACTAACAGTATTACAAATTCGCTTTGTTATTCTGTATTTTATGCTTTTATGTCGCCCCCTTTTGGCTTATTTTGATGTTTCGTTATAATACAGTACGTAGTGGCCATTGACTAACTACCGTAATTTATTCGTTTGCCATTTGACACAGATTTTTGGGCAAAGTGTGCATAATTGTTCAATTTTCAACGATTGTTTTTTTTTTAATTATTATTTAATAACCGTTAGGAAAAAATATAAGGTAAATTTAAGCACTCTGGTTGAGATGGTCCCACCACACCATCTTGGACACTCGAGGCTGCAGACGCATGGCAATGAACTGAAGCAATATGAATCAAAAACGCCTCGATCGAGCCGTGCACCTGCCTGCCTGATGAATATGCATGATCTGTTTATTTGATTTGTTTATTAATTTGTCACTGTCACACCACACGGCCTTCAAATCAGATCCCAGAAAACCCTTCACCGTGAAATCTCTTGTTTTTACAGATTCTCATGAAATTAGGAGTTTGGCTTCACTGCGGCCATGTGTGAGGTTTGAAAATGAATCGGCAGAAGACAGGAACACGCTCTGCCTTGCCAAGCACCATGGCTGCCATATTGGCGAACGCAATTAGACGGAATCCGAGCCACGCATTAATAATCTTAATAAATGACACGCAGATTGAAATATTTCAAGTCAGAGTGCAATTAGAGAGCACGCCGACTTTCTTTTTATTCATTAGGTTTCCTTTTCTGCCTCATTACAAGATTGTGGATGCTAGAAAGTATGAAATAAAGCCTTTTCCTCATATAAAAGGCAACCTGCGGTTCAGCTATAGGAGGTGAAACCAAATCAGCATCTCAGTTGTGTTTACACGCGCGGCGTTGACTCACAGGGCGCTGCAAGCTGTTGCTTGGACACAGCAGTTGGCTGTTTCGTCATCTCGCGTCTAATCCTTTCGGCGGGACGCGGGTTTAGAGAAGGCCGTTTCAGGCCACGACAGTCCCCCCGCCACACACTCCACAAACCCTCCACAAACACAAGCGTATAGTACCGAGTTGAGACAGACAGTTAGGGACGTTTGATAACTTTTTAAGGGATTTGGCACCATCCAGAGGCTATGTGGGGAATTACATGATATTGTCACTAACAGAAAAACCAATTCCGCTTTTATAAATGATGTTCGATAATAATAAAACAAAATGCTACGTGAAAATAGGATATCGTTTCTGGAACCAAGCGGTGTCTTTTTAATTGAAGGTCAGTGTGACATTCCCATGCTTCCTGTGATGGCCTGCGGGCGTGAATGATTATAATGTAATAGAGGCAAAAATCACACGACAAGGTGTGAAATGAAAAGTTCAAGGTTTAAATGGAAATTATTTTTCACAGCTCGGAATGTTTGCACACATTGAGTCTCATTATCCTCGTGTCTCTTTTTTGTCAAGATTGTTGATAGCACTATAATATATAATCCGGTGAAATTATGATCACAGACTACACCTGTCTTAAGTTCTGAAAGGATAACATTGCATGTCAAAACCCGTAGTTACATTTTCAAAAAAGGCAAGCGTAAGAATCACACAGATGGATGAAAACAGGTGTGAAAACAGAAGGCATTATAATCTAGATTAGGCTTGCTCAAAGTGTACATATAAACGCTTATTTATTGCACATTTGTATCAATAGCAAACAACTCTTCACAGTAACAATGCCTAAGAAGGAGAAAACAAAGGGATTTAAGCTTAAAAAACACCCTCCTGGATTTGCAAAAGATATGTACACACACACACTGAGTGTATTGTGGGGAACGGTCCGGTTCGGTTAAAACGAACAGGTCAGAGAAAGCGAAGAGAGCAGTTAAAGGATCCCGACACATTCATGTTTGCTGAGCGTGGCACAGGCACTGGGTTTGAACACACACTATGCTCTCATACAGACGTTTCCTCACACACACACGTATCGCATAACGGACAGGGATTACAACAAAGCTAAAGTGAAAAAGTAAAACACATCTGGTCCCACACTGCAATTCCTCTCCATCATTGACCGATGATGCACAGAAAAGCACTCTTCCAGTGAGGATGATGACTGATGACACGTGGCCGACAGGACGGACAGGTAAAGGCACTCCACCGCCTCTTTGGCAACAGTTTCCTCCAAACCCAACAGCTCAGAGAGAAAGTCCGGGCTACGCTGACGAAACGACCAGCAACACTGTGTCACGACTGTTGACGGGATATATTGGTTGACCTTACGATTTGTCCAAATTGCTTCGCCGACATTTTTTGAAACATTACTGGTGGATTTCCATGTCTTTTTCATCCTGGTAAAATTCACTCATTGTTGGACAAAGATCAGGTTTAGTTTATAAAAAAGTAGGTGTATGATGTTCGCAAGCTCTTATTTGAAACATTAAACACGTAGATTAAAACCAATTCTGTCGCTTCCAAGATCACACGAAAGTTTTTGTTTTAATCGCAGTTCAAGCAAGTGATTTAACTTCTGGGTGTAATTTTGCAGCCTTTTTTTAACTGTATTTCTCAATCAAAAATTGCAAAAAAGTTGTCCCAAAATAAAACAAATAGGACATTTCCCACAATACAACTTTGAACGTTTTTGCCAATGCGATCACACTCTTACAATCCCTAAAGAAATAAGAACTTGGACCGAATCATTTAGCTGTTGCTTTAATCCAGACGCTAATGCTGATTAAACGTAGAAAATGAACAATAAAAAACAAAAACTCAAACACAGAACCACAACCGTGGTTTGGTCCATGACCTGAAAAGTTTGGAATCAATCGCTGGATGAATTTTGGTGCGACTGTAAAGCCTTAAATGGTCCTGGAGGATCTGAAGAGGAGAGCAGGTGTGTTCGGCATGAGGCCATCAACCAATCAGTGTCACTCTCTCCTCCTGTGTGACGCCACCCACTTCAGCTCTGAATCACCTTAAATGAAGCTGCACTTGACTTCTGAATCTCCACAAACGAACAACCCAATCTGACTCCATAGTGCAAGATGCAATTACATCCAAGGCCTTTGACGAGCTTACTCAGGATGATGCGGGCTTGCGCACACACACACACACACACACACACACACACACACACACACACACTCCCTTAAAGCTGGTTTACGTTCTCCCAAAACCAAACGAGTGCAGTGAATGAGTTGGCAATACCCATGTGCGCAAAGTTCAAGTTTTGTCTTGCTTGAAGACCACGACTCCGCTTTTGGGGGAAAAGGATGGATTTAATAATTTATGTCCAGCAAACCAGGGTGCCACAAAAAAGCAACACAACTCCGAACTCCAGCCATTGAGACGAGACAGCAATGGCCGACCCTCATCTCCGCTGGGTAAGGTGGATCCTTGAGGTCCTCGGTGGCCAGTTTGCGAATTCACTGAATTCAGACTCTTGCACAACCCTCGATAGATCCTGAGGCTCCTGACGGGGGCTGGTCGGCTCCTCACTACCTGCCTCCGTGCCCCTGGTGGTGGTGTGACGAGGCCTGTCCGTCAAGGTCGTTCTCCACCATAGCAGGGAAGCCCACCTTTTCCACACAGTCCGCCAGCGCTTTGAGCACCAGCCGTAGGCGGCGGTCCATGGCCTGCAGGTGAGGCTGGAGGAGGATGGGCGTCAGCTGGTCCTGCAGCAGGGATTCCTCCATCAGAGAGCTCAGCTGATACTCTTCTTTGGCCAGAAGCTGCAGTCGTAGATATGTGGACCTCTTCACCCTGAGCGAGAAGAAACCAATATTAGCACTTATTGGAAGCACAATGGGTTTGAACCTGAAGATATTTCAGTGTTTCAGATCAAACCAGATTTTATCCGATTCAACACATTGTTGGCCTTCATGGCTCAGGTACTTATCACTGATCATTATGGTTTTGATCAAGGCTTTAAAATGTATTAGTGTAGTTTTTTTTTTTTGCCATGTGGCTGTAATTTGGATGCAAAAGCAAGAATATCAGATCATGATGGATGAAAAGCTAAAAGACACTGCTGTTTTTTTTACCAGCAATACGATTCTACTGTAAATATCTTGAACAAGTTGTTTTATTCCATTTTTACAAAAAGAAACATAAAAAAACAAACACGAGATATTAGTGTGTGTGTGTGTGTGTGTGTGTGTGTGTGTAAGTCACATTCGACAAGCTTATTATTTTTATGCCCTAATTATTATGCCCTAATCACTGTAAGATATAGAAAAACAATTCATATTTTTATTTTCTATGATTGGCATAGAATGACAGAATGATCATTTATGACAATGGTTCTCTGTTAGACCCTGCAAATTCCCATCCAAATTCCCCCTCTGATTTTAAAGTTTTGTTTTACAAGCAAACTCAACCTTTAGCATTAGTGTTGGTATTTGGGTTAGAATTCAGCTCATTTCCCCCCAAAATGTCCTCATCCTTTAATATCCTATCCTTAGCACGTAAAGAAAACCAAGCCAAACTCGTGATTTGTTTAAACTCTTACTACCCTGCTACACCAAAATACAATCTACACACGCACCAATACCTTCCTCACTGCGTCTGTGCATAATAATAATCCAGACAATGTATTCCTTCCTATAGATGGTTCTAGCAACACGCCTGAGGACATCCATGCAAATAGCTGTAATAGCGGCAGTCAGAGGGATGAGTCGGGCTGAATCATTACTGCTGCACTGCAGTGTTTCTCTCAACTGGGAAGCCACGGCCTCCATTTCAAGATCCATCTTGCAAGAAGCACCATCTCACCTGCAGCACTGAGTCAGCGGGACCAGGATGGACATCTCATCATGCGAATGTTTGCCGAACCTGAGGAGAGAAGCAGATGGCTGATGAAGCACCACAAAAACCAACCAATTCTAAAATAGGAGCCACAAAACCGTATACATAAAAAAAGTTAATGTTAAAATTCACTTTCAGATCTTTAGTGATTTAACTACTGTTCTAGTTTCTCCTGTTGTGAAAACCACATGATATGAATGTGGTTGTGCTGTTGAATTTTTCCACTTCCTTCAGCCGTTGATGCTTTACATTTCTATGGCTGCGTTCTTCATCAAGGTTAAGCTCTTTATCATGTGGCGTCACTCTACCAAACCAGCATCACTGACTTGAATGCATCTCAAATGCTCATTTCTTCATTTCTTCTCAATTCTTCTGCGCAGAATGACGACATACGGTGTACATTTTGTGTAGAATAAGATAGAAAAATGGTTTTAAAAAATGAAATAAAGTTTGGATGTCTTTATAAATTTGAACCAAAGAAATATTAGCTGGAGCTTCATCCAACACTGTGAAAATGTGGACGCATCCCTGACGTCACTTGCTGTAAGATGGTCAACAAAAACATCTGGTTTAAAATATCTGTATAAATCACAGCAAGAAGACAGAGAAGAAGCCACTTATGTCCAGAAGAATGAATCAGTTTGATCAAAATCTTTTATCTGCAAGACCATCTTTGTGAAACGGCCCACCGCTCTTCTAGCAGAGAAACAAGCCATCTCCATGGTTTTACAGTAAAGGAGTAAATCAAGCGAATGTGTGAGTCTCACCCTCTGCCATTGTCCAAATGAATGATGAAGGTCTCGTTTCCGAACTTCTCAAACGTCTCGTAATGATGGCGATCCATGTTTCCTGATCGATCAGAAAGACAGAGTACGGTTGAATTAATGAAAGATCAACAAGGAATGGATTAAGAATCCCCATCTGAAATAAGACAACATAAAGGTCAGGACCGATGTTTTCCTCTGAAACCTTTATGTTTCATCGTATAGTTTTTTTTATTAAACATTCACTTGTTCCAGAATAACAGCTAAATACAATGTAGATGCGTCATGCATTCCAGGGGAATAGAACCTACAGTGTGATGTTGCAAACACCATGTTCATATATATACACCATGTATTTATAAATTAAAACAATAACAATATACAATAACAATTTAGATCAGTAAATCAATCATTATTGTGCGGGTGAATATATACACAAACTATACTGCAAACATAAATCTCTTTAAATACAAAAAAAACTATTCACTGTAGATGTACACATTATATTCATTTTTTATATTCTTAATTTCCTATAATTATAATTAATATAAAATTCATGCAATTATAGACAACTGTTCAGTACCTACCCATTATAAAATCAAATATGGTCATGTCCATGACGTCCAGTAGACGCGTCCCCCTGTCGTACGGTGGGGTCTGTTTGACTTCATCACAGTAATCTGGATCCACTTCCCACCTTTACACAACAAGAGCGAGACAGACTGAGAAACCCACTTTTTTTTTTTCCCTCCACTCCATTTTGCCTCTTTTATATAAATAACCTCGGTCGGGAACCCTGGAGTCCAACTACCATCTAAAACAGGATGCCTCATTGTTTTACGGCACAGATAGAATTTCTCCGAAAGTAAGTGAGAACTGCAGGAGCTTTTTTTTTTTTGCTGATAAAGGCAGACTGTAGCTTAATGAAGATATGGGGTGGTGCGTGGAGACCTGAGATACAGTGGAGGAAAAGAGCTTACTCAGCTTTCTTGCGTTTGTGGTAGGAGCGGCGCCAGGGGTTCCTCCAGGTCTTGCGTTTAGCCAGTGCCAAGTCGGGAAGAAAGGCGGCTAAGGAGCCCTCGATCTGGTCGGGCTTCCCACACAGGGCATGTTCGGTGGAGCAGTAGTAGGAGCACTCGCCGTAAAAGCACACGTTGTTGGCTGCACAGGCCGGGAAAAAAAATGTACCAGGTCAGACGTCTGAACTCGGAACTGGCAGCATGAGAAAGAGATTCAGTAGATGTTCTCTCAGACCTTGTAGATTACAGTTCACATACTCATCAAGTGACCGCGTGCATGGTGTGCGCTGAAGGACTTACCGTAGTTATACTTTTGTGAATTTTGCAAAATAAAAATAATTCTAACTTTTTGTGACCATTTATTTGAAAGATCTAGGCTGTATGATTTTTTCTTAATTTACTAATTGCTGTTTTTTTTCTTGCTTTGTTGAAAGAAATAAACTATTGGAATTTTGCCTTAGAATTACAAAATCACTATTGATTTCTTGTCTTGATTTCAGTTTCAATTTTTCTGCTTTCACAGCTGAATGAATCTGATTTTTTTGTGATTTTCTATAAAAAAGAGACATATAATATTAAGGATTTTAAATATTCATAATCTTTTATTAAATAATTTTATTTAATATATTTACAGTTGCTTATATTAGTAATAGTAGATTAAATTGTTTTTCGCAAATGAGGGTGTTGTGCATTTATATTGTGTATGTACAATAACTGTACATTATTGTCATTGTGTGTGTGTGTGTGTGTGTGTTTGTGTGAGTGTCTGTGTAATTTATTATTTATGCTCATTTATGCGTGAGTACTGTATGTGAGTCTATCAAAACACATACTTTAGAACACACACATTTACTGTATGTGTCAACGTATACATTACTTTTTAAAACTGATTTATTAGACATTTGACTTAAATTTCATAATTTCATAATTATTTTTTAATAATTTATGGTATGTATTTTTTACTTTCTCGTTCTCTTGCTACTTTTATTTCCTTTATCTTCATTCCTTTTGCTTTAATATAAAACACTGTGCAAGAGATTGTGCGCATGACGGCCAACATAAATAAAGTTGACTTCTGCAGTGGGAAATGTCGGCCAGGCCTGTCTGTTCCACCATCACTGGCGGCAATCACATTAAAAAAAGCCTCACATTAACTACCGCGCGCGTGTTTATGCAACGTTAATACAGGTTGTAAAAGATGCAAATCCTCCGCATGATGTTTTGCCACCGAAGATGTCAGAGATCTAAATGCCCAGATTCATCACGGGCTCATTAAACGTGTTTAGCCAATGATGAATCATTCCGTACGACGCCTTTCTCAAATGTTTCCTGACACGTCTCCTCGGGGGCAGAGAAGCCCTTTCAGTTGCTCCCGCAAACACACATTTGTCATGAAAAGTGGAGGCAGATTGCTAATAAAAACCCTGCGGAGACAGAAAATGGCCAATGGGTGAACTTCCTGCGCATCTGCATGCTGGTTATTTAGCCGCCACTCTTTCTGCACGTGCTCAGTTGCGTCCCATTATCCCTCCGTAAAGGGTGTAATTATGCGAGCAGATCACGGAGGTGGGGAATATTTCAGGCTTTCTGAACTAAGCTGTTGCTTGTGGTGGTTCTATGGGCTGTGTGAGACCCTTGTCCTCAGATGGGCTACGGAATTGACACAGTTAAAACATTTTTACACTTTGTTGGCAACTGTGGTCTAGAAGAGTTGGTTCTGCCATCTGAGATTTGCAAGTTTGAATACCGGTCTGGTAGTACTGAGGGTCCTTGAGAAAGACACCGACCCCCACATGCCACCTGGACTCCACGGCTTAAGGCTGCCCACTGCTCCGGGTTTGCGTGTGTAACTTCCACTGTGTGTTTCTTCAGTGAGTGGTTAAAAGCAGATCACAGTATTGATACGGTCCCTAGTGGCCATATTGAGAAACGTTAGCTTTACGAAAGTCTTTTTGATAAATACAATTTTAGGGATTAATGTATTTAATATGTGTCTTATATTATAGATCAACAAATGGGAATTTGTCTACAATCTATAATATAGTGGGATCTGGAATTTTCCATCGACAATTTAAATGCAATGTCAGTAATATTAGTTTACAGTTTCTAGATTTTGCGTTACGGTAGCTGTTACTATAAAGGTTTCTTTTGAAATAAATGATAATCAAAATTGTAACTAATTGTAAGCTAACTAATTGTAATCTAAATTATAGTAAATTAACTAATTTGCAACTATAAATCCTATAAATACTATAAATAAATAATGTTTTGATCAATAATTCAATAAAGAAATTAGTCTTGCTACTTTTGAAGAAACGCTTTTACAGTATGACTCGTTGTTGCTTAATTCTCGCGGAAATAACATCGCAAACAATAAAAGAGTCGCATACACAAGACTGTATTTTGGATTTTGACACAATCATTTTCTGCGTTTCACAATCTTCCAAATCAAAGGCTGTTAAAATGGCAAGAATCTCAGAAGGGCGGATTCCCTCAAGCAAGTTGCAGCCAACAAACGTTAAATAAGTCATCTCCTTCAGCTTTGATTGAATTTAGCTAAATGCAGGTGGAATATTTACATCTTATACATATAGGGTGACCATATTTTGATTTCCAAAAAAGAGGACAATCGGCGCGGCCTCGGGACACAAATTCAGACAGGCTTCTCTGAGGTTGATGAACAGGCTTTCTTATGGTTCAATGGGGTTACCCCTGTAATTAACTTCAAATAATAAAAAAATCTGTGAAAACCTGTAACAAAATAATAGCATTTAGACTTTTGAAAAAAAAAAAAAACTAAAAAAAGTAATAATACACGCACGCACACACACACACACACACACACACACACACACACACACACACACACACAACCATATATATTTTTTTTTTTTTTCAAAAGTCTGAAGTATTATTTTTTAATCTTTAATATAATATCTTTATATATACATATAAGTGAAGTTTAATATGCTTTAATTTTGCAAAATTAACTCCGGCAATACAATAAAAATACATCTGTAAAAACATGTACAAAAATTTGACAAAAAAACAACTCTTCTGTTAGAAAATTAAGCTTCAACAATATCTCTTGATAAGAATAATAATAGAAGAGTTTTACAAAGATGAGATGAGATGTTTATAATGTGAACTTAGTCTCCAGCACCCGAAACGAGACTTTACAATTGTACCGACCGGCATGTGAGTTTATGTGTGTGCGCGCGTGCGCAGCCGCAGACCCGTCCACACAAGGAAGGCAGCATCTGGGTAATTTCATTGCGTAAAAAAGTAGTGCCTGTGTTCTGTGCACAAAGCGCCGGTCAATTTACATATACGCGGAATGATTCTGAACGCGCGTTATGAAAAAGAGTAAAACCCGGACAAAAGAGGACAAGTCCGGAGAAAAGAGGACGTTTGGTCACCCTATATACATATACATTTACATCCTTATATATAGTTTGAGATGTCTCCTGGTAAGAGACTCCACCAGGAGTCCCCCTCCCTCCATCCACTCCCTGGTGGTTCTCGCGCCAAGGCTCAGAAAGGCAGAACATTTAGGACGCTAAACACTAAGGCCGCACCAGCTAGGCTAACAACTTAGCCAACGCTATTGCTGTTTCTTAAAAAGCCGGCAGTTTGTTCAGATCACAGGAGTGTGTTAGTATTACGCTCAACACTCCCATAACCGTTGAAATCCAGCCTTGCGGCGTTAATAACGTCTGATGCTAAACTCTATATGCGTGAGAAGCCTATCTGAAGCGTGGAAGCATGGCCTGATGGGAGAGAAGAAAGGAGCGTGCCACATGCATTCATACCTGGGGATATGAAGAATGTCCGCCAGAGCTTTTTGTCACGGGTCAGGTCTCGGATCTCTCGTGTCATGTTCACCAACCTGCCGGCCACTGGGGGAACTCTCCGGAAATCCAATATTCTGTGTCAAACACACGGACGATGCTGTCAATGATTGGTTTTCAGTGTCAGCGGCAACACATGTAGACTTTCTTTGTTCCGACACCAAACTTACAGGCTGCTCCATGAAAACACTGACACCACATGGAAAGTCCTTCAGATTTGGTTTCATGCACAGGAAGCCACTGGATTTTTTTTAAATTTCAGTTGACAATTCAAAGTTGAGATGTTTAGAAGCTGAGATATTTTGCAGTGGAATTCTCTAGGTTCTGTACAATCTGAAACCATCACAGTAGCCTCTACCTCAACTATGCAGTGGGTGTGTACTTCAGGCCACGCCCATTACTTCAAATAAACCAGCGTCAAACATCTCAGCGAGTCTCAAGAAATCCAGAAATCCTCATTTGAGCTTCTGATCTCTCTTACGCGCTTCTGGATCTCCTGCTCGGTTGTCGCGACACTGACTTGTCTACTTCTGTGGACAATCATTTTATTTAACAATAAATCATGAAGTCAGAAATTTAGAGAAGATTTTGCGGACTTTACAGGGATGCAAAACTTCTGCTGGAGACGTAAGGACCTGCTGAGTACAATCTGGTTCTGTATTGAAGGTCTCGTTGTGACTTTGCTTGGGAAGCAGAAGTGAATTGTAGGGCTTTGCTACTTTTTGTAATAACTTTTAGTAGTTCTCATATGATCTTCAGTTTTGTTGTTAGCCCCCCGACTTTGATCTTCTGAATTCTTACTTTGCCCTGTAAATATTGTTTTCACATGTGGATCATGACTTGTGGTAATTTTTAAAGAATTCTAAACCCAATGTAAGGTTACAGAAAAAGTACAGAACCAGAATGGACAGGTGCTTTTCAGATTGCATGTGATGCACTACAATTAAAATGTATCAAGCAGAAAAAAAGTTTCAAGTTGAAAATTGATGCTTGAAAAAAGATGCTTTAAAGAAAACTGAGGATATTACATTCAGAATGTTTAAAAAAAGCTATTTTTTATTAAAATACAGTAGGTCTTTATAGGTATTGAAGTTAAATATAACAGCTATTCCACAAACACCATCAAACTATGGACTCAACACTGGGGATTTGCTGTATTAAAATGGGAATTTTTTTTTTTGACTTCTTGGTTTCAGGCTTTTTGTTTGATTTTATTTGTCTTCCTCCTAATGTCATAGACGTCTTTCAGTAGTCCCACAAATATTATCATTATTGTTGATCATTATTAGCTGTGTTGCTGTCCTATTTTAGTCCTTATGTGCGGTGGACTATTATTTACTCATTTGTTTATTTACAATCTTAAAATGTAATTGTTTTTATTTTTCCATCTTTTATTGTATAATTTTAATGATTATTTTATTCATGTTATTTAATAATTCTTTTATTTATTTACATTTTTGGCTTGTCACAACATAAGTCGTTAACCTTTCAGACTAGCAGGTGCTTATCCTTTGTTAAATACTCTGATTTTAATACTTTAATACTGCTGATTGTGTCTATTTTGTGTTTTCTATGTATTTTTGTCCCAATGTTTAAAATCTCAATAAAAATTTGATAACAAAAAACACTTAGCTATTACATAATTATTAAGAAATCAGAGACGTAATTTGGCTCCTCTGTCTGCCTCACTGCCACCACCATTCGCCGTGTAACTATTTGCGCCCGAGCACATAGCTACTCAGCTCCCCACCTTTGGAACTCCCTCCCACCAGATCTACGCATTATTACAACCTTACCTCTCTTTAAATCTCAACTCAAAACACATCTATTTAATCTGGCATACCCTCCATTAATATATAACCTTCGAACTCCAAATGTGTTCTGCTTGTCTCTAACATTGTAATTCTGCTTTATGTGAGGTAACATCGGGTATCAAGGTATCTTGAAAGTATTATTAAAAATAAATATCATCAGTCCTTTGTCACTCAATTCATTATCAAGAAACCTACCAAACCAGGCTTCGTTGAAGCTCTCACTTTCAAATCTGTGTCATGTAGATACAGATGGGCCGGAGTTTTCCCTTTCCATGTAACACGATTTAATAGCCACGCTTCTTAATAAACTCGACTGTTTTTCGCTCTGCTAAGCTGCAGTCTTTCCCCTTCTGCGGACAATGACGCGACATCTGTAGGCACACTTTATCTTGTTTTAAATAGTGTAAGTCAAGGACATGAGACATCTTAGATGAGGCTAACAATGTTCTAGAGCAAATCAAGTGGGTCTCACAAGCTCAATTAGCTCCACAAAGCCTCTCTCTGTGAGGCGCCTTGTTAAAGTCAGCGGGGAGTTTCTCTCTCATGCACCTGGTTTCTCTCCGAGCATCGGCTCTCCAGCGCTAAGTGCCTTTCAGGCTCTTGTCCAGAAGTCCTGAGCGGTGAGAATATAATAAGAGCTGGTTTGGCTTTCCGACATTACGAGGCCGTGAGCGCTCTCGAGCTTAAACGTGAGATGCCGAAGGGTGCTAGTGTGTGGGTTACGGGGCCGGAGCCGTACTGAGGTGCTCCAGGTGTGCGTGGTGGGAGAACTGGAAGAGAGCCAGAGTGTAGGTCTCGGAATTTGTCTTAAAAGCTGCTAAAGGCCGTCATTACTAACCCCGGCCACTAGATTGCAAACCTAACCTATAGTGAGTTCTTTTCATACGTCCAAATTGCCAGTAATGGACAAATGAACCAAGGGATCCAAAAAATGGAGCCATTCCAGTGTCACAGAGGGCTTTTAGTCGGGCACTGGGAATGGGAAGCCTACCCATTGAGCCAAATGTGCAAAAATAACCAATATTTGTCTTTATCGCGGAGCCTGCTTTGCCTGCTTGTTGTGTAATTGGTCGTTTCTAAGCGGTTGCTCACTGGTCCGAAAAGCTCCAGACTAAATGAAGGATCAGGTGACATCTGACCTTCAAATGATGTGAGTGCTTTCACTTGTGAACAGGAGATGTGTGTGTGTGTGTGTGTGTGTGTCGAGGTTTTCCCAGTCCAGATTCATCATAGAATTAGAACAACAGCAACAAAAAAGAGAAAGGCAGAAATGAGAATATACGTAATAACACATCTATAAATCAATAAATATACATAAAAATAATCATAAACATAAAACATAAAAGTCCCCAGATCTGTTGATATTTGTTCAAAATTAATATGAAATCATCATATGATATTAAGTCATCGTCCGTTTTCACTTACTATCTGTCATTAGTTGCACTATGTCTCTCCTTGAGTTTAGTTCAGTTTTGTAAGTAAATGTGTGTTAATTATCACAACGGTTCTGTTTATCGTGAAAAGTCAGCATAGGAATGATCCGAAAGAATCGATTGTAACAAATTGCAAATATTTCTGCTCACTATCGAGCCTTTGCGCCACGGCTGTCACATGATAAGTGAACAAACGCACTTTTTAAGCAAAAGTGTCAGTTTGAACAAATTGCGAACAAACTGACTGATTCTGTTTGCTACAAGACCCATTATAAATGCCATGGCGTTCTATTAGAGTTTTTTTTGTCTATACTAGGGATGCACCGATACCACTTTTTTGGAAAACGAGAACGAGTACTTTTCAGTACTACCAGATACTGAGTGCTTAATAAAAAACATGATTTAAATTTACATGTAACAGCTTTAGTTATATAATAAAAAAAAGCAAGGGGCTAGTTTGGAATTAAGAACATTTATTTAAAATGAAAAGCATGTTTATGCGAAATATTACAGATAATTATAATATAATAATAATTATAATAAATAATTATTTATTATTACTCAAGTAATTTATTTTCAGTTTGTTGTAAACTGCAGCTTTGGACAGCACAAGGAACATTAATAAACATCTTTTTGAAGATTTGAAGATTTGAATAAACCAACAACATGTTTCTCTCTCTTGCAAGAGTTTGCTGCAGCGTGAGTTGTGTTGGTTTAGAAGTCAACTCGTCTGTACTCGTCATTGTGTTGAGATTTTAGGTGCTTGATTAAATGTTACTACATTTTGACTCAGGTTAAATGCACTACATTTTGCGGTCTGCTGTTATGTCGTCCTCATTCACTTTGAAATACACGTCACGACTGACGTGTTTCGCCTTCTCCCTGTGCATTCAGACCGTGGGATCGACTTCCGGTATTTGCGGACTTTTAACGAGTACTTCAGAAAATGTGGTAATAAGGTTGATGCTCGATGCCGGTATTAGTGCACCGGTATTAGTGCACCCCTAGTATATACTGTATACTGTTAATTTAATAATTTTTTGCATTTACCTGTCCAGGTGAAAAGCAGCAATTTCTGCATTGTGCCGCTCAAAGTCTGAGAAGTAGAAGAAGTCTGGAGGAGTCTCCTGCTCCCTGGTTTGCCTGGAGAGGAAACAGACAGAAGAGGGAAGGCCGTCAGTGCTGGTGAAATATTGAACTGTTGACAGGGTCCAAGGTCAGTAAACACACCGGTTTCACAAGACATTTTGCACAAATTGCTTGCGCACCAGCATTGAGGTTGCTCGCACAGCGTTTTTAAATCTTGTTTTACATTTCCCAAGGTTTTCCAAGTGCATTTCGTTATTTAAAAACAGCCATGTGTTTCTAAATAAGTCAACAGCACCAGTGTAGTATTGGTCTGCTTCTTATAAAAATGGACGCAGATGGAAAGATGGAGATCGAGAAAGATTGTGTTCAATCATACACATGAACAAGTATAATATATCCCGTTGGTGCTACAGGTGCACCAAAGAAACAGCCAATCAGAGCAGTCAATGCTAAAACTATGTCATGCGGCGCAGCAGCGCAATTAACTCGACTAGCTAAACCATTTTACTTCGCTTTTAAACAGCGTTTAAAATTCTAAAGGGAATGCATGTAAAAAAATACAAATGAATAAAAATGTGCTTGTTGTGTAGAATAATTATTTTTGCCACCACCATTGAGCACAAACCGAGTTTTTAAAGGGATGAAAGTTAAAATCTCTTCCAAATCCCTAGACCTCGACATCACATCTTATTATAGGAACTTTTTCATCCCTAGACTCTCATTTTCCAGTCAGCCATTAACTGTAAGTGCTGTTACGTCCTTTCCCGTCTCCACTGTCAAAAACAATAATGGGTCAGGCTTCATATGTTTTCATTTGAGGGACAATGCAAGCTTTTCGCCCTGATATCCTCCTCCACCATTACGATCCATTCAATTTGCCAGTTCAAATGGGAACTAATGGCTTTTTTTGTGGCAGATGAGGCTGTTAATGTGCTGCGGGATCAGGCGACCCCTGTGCTGGGAGTGATGGTGGGTTTCACCTGAGTCACCCAGGGTTTATTCCTCGGCGAGTGACCACATCAATTACTACTAAATCAATGCATTCTTATAGATTAGCCAGAAATAACCCGTAAAACAAACATGCTGCATTAACTATAGTGTTGTTACTCAGGTACAATACATTAAACATTAAAAAAATGGCTGAAAAATTGATAATTTTATGAAAAGTGGACATGAGCATTGCTGAGGCAGTATTTGTTTAGATGCAAGTAAATAATAAATATCAATAACATATATCAAAATATCCACACATAGCAATAAATTAGGAATAAAGCACAATTTTTTATTAAACAAATAATTTCTAAAATATGTAAAATGTAGACAATTATGTACTTTATATTTTTAATACTATAAATTTAAATATATAATAATTAATAATACTAATTAGATGTACTAAAATGTTATTATTGTTCTCATAAACCTGTATTATTTATGATTATAGCAATTATTACACTTGTAATTTTATCAAATGTTTAATAAATAATTTAAACCAATTAGTAATTAGTTAATAGTCTTTAAAAATAATACTAATTGAAAATAAGTTTGTAATTGGCCCCTAAAATGTACAATAATAAAAATTATTCACGGTATAATAAATAGAGTACTTCCTAAATAAACTTTTAAAATAAGCTAAGGGCTAAATAAAAAATATGTACAATTTTGTTTGAAATTGATTGCTTTATTTCAGGTTTTACAGACATGAAGTTCAACTTTATTTAAATAGTGCTTTTCTCAGTCACAGACCAACTCAAAGTCGCTTTACGAAATTGGGGAAAAAAGTCATTTACAAATGTGTCCATTGTTCATCAGTGTTAAGACTACGGCTATGACCAGTGAGTAAACTAATGATGAAGGTGATGATGCAGTGATGAAGGGCACATCAATTAAAATGATAAGAATCACACTGGCAACAAAAACAAGAAGCAGACTGCGTATCTGTGTTTGAAGAGCGGCGGCGATACGTGTGTCACTCAAAACGCTGAGCTAAAATTAGTAAACAAAGCCGTTGGCACCTCGCCATTAAACCGAGGTCAACGACAAGGGCATTCCCAGGAAAAACGTACCCCTATACACGGCAAAAAGCACCCGTCAATCAAAACTGTGAACGTTTTTGTTTTTTTACTGTGCAATTAAATTTGCAGTAAGATCAGATGTTTCTTAACATACAAACAGAAAGACGGGGTTCATTATCTGGCAGATGGCTTCCAATAGACGTCAAGACATGAAAACAGATGACAAATCATCACGCCAGACAACAGAAACTGTCCAATTTCCATAACATGATGTCGACATCATCTGAGCATTAATCATGTCCCTCAAACGCTTTCTGCCAGCGGGCTGTCCGATGCAGACACTTTTGGCGAATGCATTAGGCGGCTTTTGAGGCTAAAAACAGTAGACAATCTAATTTAGATAGAGCGGAATGGAAAATGCTACGATGATAAAAAGCTACGTGAGAACAATCGACAAGACACGTTAATGGATTAGCATTTCTTGCTTCGCCAAATAACGTTTTGAAAAACATAAACAACATTAAGCAATTAATCTTCTGTAGAAGTGCTTTTAGTTTTGATGAGTAAGTCTAGACGGAAGCAACAATCTCACATTGAATTAAATAATATTCTGAAAAAGAATTATTGTCACATAAAACAGTTATGTAAACCTACTTTCTTGTTAAATAAAAAGAGATATGTACAGATAAATAAACCATAAATACTGATATTACCAAAGGTGTAAAGAGTAGCTGAAAACTATACTCGAGTAAGTGTCACAAAATCCCCTCCTCACCTCCTCACCGTCCCAGACTCTTCACTGCTCACCTGTTCCTTATCTCGTTTTGGACACTATATGTACCCGTGTGTTTGCCTTGTCTTTTGTCTGGTCTCGTCAGTGTGTGAGCACGTCCATGTACTCCTGTATTCCTTGTGTCAGATCTCAGACCCCTGTGTAATCCCGAGCCCTGAGTTTCTTCGTGTTCAGTGTTTGTCTTCATTAAACCCTTTGTGTCCTACCCCGAGAACGTGAGTGTGACAGTAAGAGTACGGATACTGCAAAAATCAATTTATAGCAAGTCACCAATTCCAAGAATAGTAAAGTATCCAATTTTAAAACAACCCAAGTATTTTACTCATGCTGATTTTTGGCTAAAAAGCACCAAGAACAAACTCTTTATTTATGAAGTTTCAATTCCTAATATAGAAATGAAATTGAACACCTCAATGTTTCAAAATGGCAGAACAAAATAGATAAAAAAAAGAACAAAACTTTAGTCTCAGTTAAACTCAAATATGAAAAATGAGAAAAGAGTACATATACTCAATCAAAAAAGTAGAGAGAAAAATGTTGCCTTTAGTTTTGATTCTCAGTACAAGTACAAAGTAGTGTCATAATACTAGAAATAGTAACTTAGATATATACAGATAGATACAGAGAAAAGTACCGATACTTGATACCATTTTCGATACCACATGGAAAAACAAAAATATTTTTTTGTTTTTCGTGGTTTAGTAGCAGCGCTTGGATATTGATCTTCCCACATCTGGCTTCTTGTGCTCGAATGAAAGCCGATAAAGTTCCAGATATTAATATTTTTGGAAACACTAGTACAAAGTAGCCAAAAAAAATATTTCAGCAAAGTAACGTCCATTTACTCAAGTACTTTACACCACTGGACACATTCTTGACCCTAAACACACCACAAACTAAAACATTGCAGCTGTGAAGATTTGAATTTGGTGTTGAATTCATAAAATTATATAAATTGCCACCAGCCCCATCTACATGCTTTATATCAAAAAGCTATTACTGTATGTGTCATGGCTGCGAGCGCAAGTGAAACCAAGGACTTCAACTCCCACAATCCTCGGTGCACCATATATGGAAAGCAAAAAGGGGCAAGGAAGTGAAAAGCTCCCCATGATCCAGCAATGGAAAAGCAGTTTAGAAATTAGAAGGATGCTATTAGTGTAAAGGCGTTTCAGTTTTCAAAATGCTAAGCAATATGGCGGATAGTTGAAAAAAAGGTAAGTAGTTTTTTTCAATTAAAACCTGGCGGCGAGGCAGAACTTAACAGTAATCTAACACTTGGCGGAAGAAGGTTTCTTCATTTTCTCCAAATTCCTCTAATTTCACTGAAGCAGAAAAAGTAATCGCCTTGTTTAGCTTTCCTGTGGCTACATCTGTGGCTTTGGGACATAAATGTGTGCATTGAGCAGACACTTTTATCCAGAGCGACTTACATTGCATTACCATTTTTTTTACCCCAAACCATCAACCTCAAGCATTTCCTTGGAATCAAATTGTTCCAAGAGTGTCGTTTGAATACATGAGGACAACACTCAGATCAGACTCAATCACCAAGAAGCATCATTGTTCATCCATCAATGTTCTGAACCGCTTTTCCTTTTCTGGGTCACCGGGAGATGGAGCCAATCCTAGCAACTCTTGGCCTGAAGGCGGGTCACACCCAGATTGGTGGCCCAATCACAAAGCGAGACACACAGACTTACACACATTCTCTAATGATGTCTGGATAACTTCAAGTTCAAGTTTATTCATATAGTGCTTTTCTTAGTTCAAGACCAACGCAAAGTGGCTACTGTATCTGAATTAGAGACAAATTGTCTTTAAAGATGAAAAAAGTAAATTATTTATCTGTGTTTATAATTTGGATAATTTGACAATTGCACTGCCCACTGCTCCACCATGCCAGCTCATCCCCAAGACCAGTGTCTGAGCATCACTACAAACAGACACTTCCACTTCATCTGTTGTTTCCTTTGGAGCTAGACTCTCTAATCTCTGTTTGTTTCCACCGTTTCCAATACTCATCTTTTTGGCGTTACTCTATGTCTCGGTGTCCAGTATTACTGTACCATGCCAGCTCACAGTCCAGTAGCTGCACTGCCCACGTCCTGGTTTCTCTGGGTTGCCAGACCCTCTCCAACTTGTCCCAATTCTAAAAAGCCAGTTTATTAGTAATACTTTACAAAATGTTACAATGACAATGTGTATTAAAGGAAACATTAAAAACCAGTGATCAACTCAAGTTGACAAGATCAAGGTCATGGTGGAAACTACAGAAATCAACCTTCAGACTTTTGACTGTCAAAATCAAACTTCTGTCAGACTTTTTCTTTTGTTTTCTCTCATGTAACCAACATCTGAACTCCTCAAGAGAACCCAGAGTTCTGTCCATAATCCTGCAGGCAAACAGGATGGCGAGATCCATCGTACCAATCTTACTCCAGCTACACATGATGATCCACTGACAGGCCAATACACTGCTGGAGGCGACAAGTTACTGACCTCATTCTCACCTGAATATTACCTGAAAGTACCTGAAAACCGTAGTACCTGAAAATTATACTTGTACAATTAAATAAAAATAAAGATTATCTTGTATAAGAGTAAAAGTACTGTAAAATGTACTGTTCAAATTACTCCATTACAAGCTATAAGTCATCAAATCTAAGATGACTTAAGAAAAAGTCGTAAAGTGTTCAATAAAAAAAGTATTTTACTCGTGCTGAATTTAGACGTAAGAATTTTAAAAGGCGTGAAAAAACTCATTTATGAGATTTTATTTTCTAATATAGAAATGAAACTTAACACTTCACTGTTTCAAAATGACAAAACAAAATAGATACAAAAGAACAAAAAGTCAGTCTCAGTCAAACTAAAATGTGCAAAAAAAAGTGCAACCGCCAATTCTCGTTCACGTTCATATCATAAATAGCATCCAGCACTTTCAAAGTAGCCAAAAAACTCAAGTACTGTACTCAAGTACTTTACACACTGTTCTACACCGCATTAGGAAAGCAAGAATTTACTTACGTTGAACATAAAAGATCATTCCAAAGCTAGAAGCGAGGTTGGCTTTTCTAGAGCAACAACTTCCATCTGTCCTCCAACATATTCAAACTATTTAGTAGAAGCCAATAGATCAACAGCACCATATGTGCCAATGACTGAAATATTTAAGGATGAAATTTTGGGTGTCTTCAGGGGGCTTACGGGGGGCTTACATAAGCCAGAGCAAAGCACATTACACAGTATTATCTGCTTATGAGCTTCCCATCCAAAATCAGACAAATAAATCTTTCCTAATCTTTTCCTGACATGTTGAGTGAATGTAACGGCTGTGGTGTAACAGGGGCTTTTTGTGTATTGGCGAATGAATTACAGCAATTGTGTTTTCTGAACCATTCATATTAGAATTAAGCGAAATGAAGCTAAATGTATTCATTAAAAACTTCCATTGTCAAAAGTAAAAAAAAATTATGCACAATATTCAATCTTCACATAAACCGACCAAAACATCAAGCACGAGTACAAATACCTCAAATAACCAATCATCTTCTTAGCTGTGCTTCATCATTATTGTTACATTTCTATGTATTATTCTTATTATTACATTTCCACTCAGAGTTGAGATTGGCTCAGCACTCTACCTGAACTGTTTTGCAGCTGTTGCCCTAACTACACCCTTACGTCAATGTTTATAGTTGACACAACAAGTGTTTATAGTGCCATTACATCACATGTTTATAGTTGAGCTTGATTGTACTACTGCACTTTTTTAAAAAGAAAATAGTTCTTTGTGGAATCCCCAAATAAGGTTGTGAATATTTACATAAAAACCATTTCAACCGATGAACTAACCATCGATCCACCACAGAGGGCACTGTTGAGTCTATATTGTTTTTAAACCGCTAGAAACCCAGTAATCACTACTAGTAGCTGCTTTTTACGTAAAAAAATTTTAAGATACAAACCAAAGAGGGTTTGTTGAATTAGTTCAAACACTTTTGATAACCAGGGTGCGAAAGATCTCCTCTAATTCGGAAATGTTATTTTTAAAGTTGCAAAACTTGTGCAGCGCTATAAATTTATCAGCCATAGCAAAAGCTTTCCACACTGACTTTTGTGTACAACGCATAATACTGCGATAATTATATTCCTGGGTTAAGAGAATTAAGGGTCATTGCAATGTTTAATTAGACACGGCCCAGGGCGGCAAAGGAAGATTATAGTACATCGATTTAATTTCTCTCCCTTGCTGTTCTAAACCTTTTTTCCTGACTGAATTTAATTGACATTATCCCCAGGCTGCTGCCTTCTGATGGGGTGAAGCATCACACCGCTGTCTCTGTTTACTGGAGGACATGTTTCTCACCCAGCATGTCGAAAGGAGTCTTCTTCCTCTCACATTCAACACACTTGCCAATGAGAAACTTTGGCTTTGCGCTGATTTTTAAGCAATTCTAAGCACTTTTAAGAAGCCATAGGCAATCATCGAAATGTTGGCACACACTGACTGACTGACTGGCCATGATGATTTTAAACAACAGTTACTTTTTGAAATGTCACGATGAAACGTCTCATCTTTGAAACCGCTTTGATGTTTTAAAATCATTAAAACATTTTGAAACATTTCTTTTTAAAATTAATATTAATAATTCAATTTTTATTGGTCCCTCATGGGGAACCTCTTTCTCTGCATTTAACATTTTATAAGAGACATTGAAATTGATTCAAAACATGATTGATTTACCTGATTTACCTGTTTGTCACAACCACCATTGACGACAATCTTAAGCAATACATCTGTTTGGTTAAGCAATGTAACGACTGACGGTGAGATGTGTAAAGCAAAAGTGAATATTCTGCCAATATTGAAAGTGGCAAAAATTAAAATAGACATTTTAAATACACTTTTATTATGTATATGTTTTAAACAAAAAAAAAACAATGTTTCAAAACAAAACAAAAAGATCAAAAGAACATTTTTTTTTCTGAAAACACACCTGTGACTATAAGGAAGTAAAAAGTAACATTCCTACAAATAACTAACAGACGAATGGAATCAGGATGAAAGTGGAGCACAAAAATGTGGCTGTAATCATGAAATCTAGATTAATATGTTATAAATAAGACTTTTCACTTAAATAAGACTTTTCCCTTAAATAAGCAAATTTCACTTAATTTAGTTAGACAACTGACTTTCATAAACACAAAGCCCCCTGTGTCTAGAAGAGGAATTGCGAGTAAATCAAAATATCTTAAGGAAACATCGCTCAAGCAAATATTGAAAAACAAAGACAGGATTATAGCATGTGTGAACACGTGTTTGTTGACGTATTGATGGCCAACAGTGAACTGTGAGAATCCTACGCAAGTGTAAATGAAGCCAGCGACTGTCCTTCTGTTAATTAGAATGGCCTCAGATGTCCCAGCATCCTCTCTGACCCCTCTCGTCTGCCTGAGGGGAGTTCGAAGTCCGGACATATGTCGGTATGCTCTTTCCCTGCTAGCGCACGCATATGGGGAGTGTGTTTGTCGAGGTGTCTTTAATTAACAAGGCAGAGAGTGAGCACTTGAACTGAGAAACTTTGCCAGACTTCTGCCTGACACAGAAACCCCAGAGGCTTTACGCACTAATTACACATTCAGTGAAAGACTCAAGAGACGGCAAACGGTCCAGGCTGGAACATGGGTTAGGTTGGTCTAAAAGAGGTGTAAAGAGTACCTGAAAACCATTTTTCAGTAAAAGTAGGGTTATCTCACTGTAAAAATGACTCCCAATACAAGTTAAAAGTCACCAATTCCAAGAACACTTGAGTAAAAGTTGTAAAGTAAATTAGTATTTCACTTGTGCTAAATTTAGATCCAAAAAACACTTTATTTATTAGATTTTATATCCTACTATAGAAATGAAGTTTAACATCTCAATGTTTCAAAATGTCAAAACAAAATAGATCAGTTTCAGACAAACTCAAGTGTGCAAATAAGTGCAATAGCTATTTCATGTCCACATGATTTAACTGATAAATAGCTTCCAGTACCATCAGCACCCTGCAGATGGCGATATCACCTTGTATGCCCAGGAAATTATTCGCGTAACAAGTAACAAAGTAGTACTTCACACCACTGTTGTCTGGTTTATTAGCTGAGGCAGGTTTGAAATGTGACTATTTAGTGATCTGAATAGGTTAAACAGCCATGTTGTGAATTTTTTCTTCACACTATTTTTAAAAGGAACATCAATGAATTCAATTTCACAGATGAAAATTTAGAGAAACCTGTTGCACTGCTTCACATAAAAAAAAAAAAATTATAAAAATAAGCACTAATTATTTATTTGATTTATAATTAAAACTAATCCCACCTGTGTT
>CM051506.1:1720194-1739277 GCA_028031935.1 Paedocypris micromegethes
TGTGTGTGTGTGTGTGTGTGTGTGTGTGTGCGTGTCAAATTAAAAAGAATGAACGTGAATGAGGGAGAATAGACTGTTGTTTTCCATATAAGCTCAATTCTCTTTTCAAAATTCTGAAAATCAGAGATATTTATAATCCACTGACATGCATCTTTTCCTTGTGAATGTAAAGGTTATCTCACTGTTTCGCTCATCTGAGATTACCCAGTCCTGACATGTTTTATCTGTTCTCTTCTCTATTGTGAGAGGATTACGGAACATTCATGAGATAATCGCAAAGCCGAGGCAACTTGAGGCTTCACGCGGGTCATTCTTACAGTTTGTTATACGCTTTTAGTTTGTTTCTTCCTTCCATGGTAGTCTACTATATTGAAAAACAACTACTGTATAAGAATCCCAAAACATTGACATGATCTCCACAAAAGTGGTGGGGAAACTGGCCAGAGATTGGAACCATATGGCATTTGACCATCCGATGAAATGCATACACAATCGATTTTCAAAAAATTGTGAAGAAATGCTATTTTGAAAGTTTACAATGCAGATGTTTATATTCAGGTCCTGAAATCAATTTCAGCAGCTGACCGAGAATGTGGAGGTTTGATTATTTTTTGCGTTCTGATTTCCGACAGGTATAATTCCTGCTGACCTGCTTGAGCGCTCAAATGAGCTTGTGTAATTTGGTAATTTCATTCTTACACATAAATATTTATATCTGGAACCGGCGTGGATGTGTGATGACTGTTAAATAAACGCTTTCCACACCAGGGGCTCCGAGCTCTCATCTGCATTTATGAATAGATTTCATTCTGATTTTATAGAAATATAGTCCAGAGAATTTCCCTTCAAGTTAGAACTGATGTGCTGTCATTTTCCTACCATATTTATACATACTTACATATATGTGTGTGATGTCATAACACTAAAATTGCAAGATCTACTTGAAGAAATGCAATTGAGGACGAGCTCAATCATACCAACGTGGCATTTTATTGTCAGTACCATAACAACGTCAGTAACCAAGGAAACAGCAATTTGCAAGACACTGATAAAGTTGCATATGAAACAATATTCAAACAATATTAATTGTAAGTGTAGCACTCAGAAGTGTTTGCGTTTATCTTTGTTTGGACACACAGAAACGGACAAAAATCAAACAAAAACACATTTGACTGACAAGAACAATTCGTCAAGTCACAGAATCTGCCAATCGGCACCAGGGGGAGGGGCTACTGCTCTTTTTTTTAATAGGCAGTGACGTTGTGCGCTTTGAGAAAGTTAAAATTGTGAAAAGCGCCTTACAAATGCTCTGAACTTGAACTTGTCACAAGAGTTGTTGACGAGATAGAAAATGGAATTTTTGAGAAATTTTATTTATTCTCTGTAGTTACTCAGATCAGATCTAGTAAAAACCATCTGTCAGACACCAGATAATGCATTTGATTATGAGCACAGCTACTGTCCATTGAGTCAAAGCTCACTGTACAGTAACCACTCCCCCTGATTCTGATTGGAAGATTCTGTGACCTCACAAACAAAATAAAATACTGTAGTAACAATGTTATTCCCATCCCTGATTATGATGATGACACAGATAAAATAAGGATTATGGGAAATTATGTGAGTTTAAATGGGTTTCTAATAATAACCATGCATTTTTCAAAGCCTGAACATGATTTTGATTACAAATTAAATCCACGGCAAAATAAGAACTATTTTGATATTTGAAACTATATTTATTCCTGAGTTTGACGGGCTTCTGGTGTGATGAGAGAAGACGGATGGATCGATCTTCATACAGCGGTAATATAACGCCATCTGCTCGCTCAGACATCAGTTAAGATGATGATAATTATAAAGTAATGTTACAAACGTTCTCCAAAATTATATATGCTCAGAATTTAAAAACGTCTTACCAATAATGTTTCTAATTGAAAGCTTTTTTTCCCCAAGTTTTGCTCTAATTTTTTTTTAAATACGTTTTAGCTGATCTAAAGGTTATTATTATTATTATTATTATTATTATTATTATTATTATTAAGGGTGCAAAACTGGATGCAAGTGATGCTATGAGATAGAGAATGAACGCAACTGAGTGAGAAAAAGATAAAGGAGGGGAAAAGACAGAAAAAGAGGAATGTTGGAAGGCAGATTAAAAAAAATAAATGTCATGTACAGAAGGAATATCTGTAAATCTAAACAAATCTCAAAAAAATCACATTTTGGCATCGAAGTCGGCTAGCACAGATAAACCAAACGGTTCCACAAAAAAGCACATTATCAGATTATTCATCAGCTTAGCTGCTTTTAGCCTGTTTGGACCTTTTTAGTGCACTTCAATATTTTGCACACAACTGCACTGAAACTTATAAAGTACCTCATAAAAAACGTCAAAAAAGAAGACAACAAACTATTTTAATTTTCACATTTTCATTAGTCTTAGAAGACTCTGGTTTGGAAAATGTCCACATCACTTAGATGCAGAGAAAAACAATGTCCTTGTATATGACTTTGTCGTATATTAAAATTGTTGAAGAGTGAGTAAGTGAAACAGAGCGAGAAAAAGAGTGAGAACGAGGGAGAGAACGAGAGAGAGAAATAGCAGCGAGCGAAATATAAGAAGAGAATGAGAGAGAGAATAAGTGAGTGAAAGAAAGCGACAGAGAATAAGTGATTGAGTATGAGAGTGAGTGAGTGTGTGAGAGAGAAGGAAAGATGGTAAGAGAGTGACTGAGTAAGGTAAAAAAAAAAGATAAAGAGTGAGAGTGATGCAGAGTGAAA
Source organism: Paedocypris micromegethes (assembly GCA_028031935.1). Classification (NCBI taxonomy): domain Eukaryota; kingdom Metazoa; phylum Chordata; class Actinopteri; order Cypriniformes; genus Paedocypris; species Paedocypris micromegethes. The sequence continues at coordinate 1,722,976 of CM051506.1, forward strand.
GTGAGTAAGAGAAAGAGAGAGATGGAAAGAAATGAGAGAGCGTAAGAAAGAGAGAGTTAGAGAGACAGAGTGAAAGAGGGGATAAGTGAAGGAGTGAGAAAGAGAATATACTGAGTATATAGTATATGAGTGAGTGAAGAGATAGTGAGAAATAGAAGAGAGAGAGAGAGAGAGAGAGAGAGAGATGGTAGTTGCACCAAAGGTCTTTGAGTTTTTCCCAGAGAATGCATAAAGATATTTCCACGTAAAACTTCACTAAATGCCAAGTAAGCTTTCTGAGACAAGTGAGTGCAAACGGCAGAATGTAATGCATAGAAGTATAAAGAGGAAGTGATGAGAGTCTCCGAGCATATGCTCACGAGCGAGAGGACTGTTATCTGAGCGTGTTTTGACTGCCTGCCATCGCACAGATGAAATCACAAAGAGGGGAATGAGAGACGAGGTCCGAAGTGAAAGCCAAACACAATGCTGAGATTGTGAAGAAAGACGCCTTTCCTAGCATTGCACGCGGCGAGTCGGGCAGAACTGATGGGGGAGGGTGGAGTAGACGAATGATTAGAACCGTCATTTACAAGCCACAAACTCGTCTTAAGACGTGATTCTGTTACACTAATCGAGAAGTCAAACAAGATTGCTTGGCTAGAAAGTCACATCAGAACAAATATTATCACCTCGCGAGATTAATTTGTCTTTCCAGACAGTTTGCTGGGAGACTTCCATCAGCCAAGGCTGAGATCCACTGACATGGAGTTTGGAAAAATTGCTGTGTGATTGGTCGGCGTGTCTCGCCATCAGGCCCAGAGTTGCTATGATTGTCTCCAGCTCCAGCGTTTAACTTTAACAACATAGCAACAAGAGTTTGAATAAATCCAGGTTGTGAAATATAAAAACATATTAGATATAAAGAACGCCATTCCGTTCGAGTGAATGAGACAAATTACAAAAAAAATATATATATTAATAAAGAATAATTATAGTGCATAGGCACAGTTTTAAGCTTGAAAGCTTCATCATAACATTACTATCATTACTGGCGGAACGTGTAAACTGGAGTTATAGTAAAAAAAGTCGTTAGTTATTGTATAATGGCTTATAATATTATTAAATTACTATTGTAATATATTATTGTCTCACACTAACTTGAAATAGAGGATTACATTATATGAATTGTATTAAATCTAAATTATACATGTATGATATTTGCAAAAATATTATTAGATATTATATATATTTTGAATATAAAATATCTCACTCTCTCGCTATATTGGTCAATATACAAACACTACGTTCTTTGACCAATGATCTCGGGTGGCTGCTGACTTTTGTTAAATGTATGATGCTGCTTTAGAGTGAAACTGTGGTTCTCCAAGGTTCAAAACTCACAAATTGATCATAAAAACCCATGAAGTGTCTGGCTGACGTTAGTCCATGTTGGACAGAAGAGCTCCTGTTTGTTTGCTCTCTCGTGCATAACAGCACTTTCAGAGAGATGGATTGTTCTCTGCATGTTCTCCAGGAAGGTGAAGAGGAGCTGGAGGAAGAGCAGTTGGTCCTCACAAAAGAACTTGTAATTATGATCTGGGATCAGATTTCCATGAGCTGAGCAAACAGAGAAGCTCTGCCTGCCACAAACAGGAGTCTTTAAATTATCACCCACCGGTTTCATTCTCTTGATGCTTAACTTAAGTTTCTTCTCCTCTACTCAGATAAAGGTCACCTCTGCCCTTAGTCTTTAATCAAACATGTTTTATTCTGTCCATTTTGCAAAAAAAAAAACAGCGCTTTCTTGCCACAAAAGAACCATGAGGTCATTCTAAGATTTCCATGAGTTTACCCTGATGCATTATTCTTCATAATTAGATAATAAAATATATCTAAACTAGTGACATGATTGGATGACAGGCTCGTTAACACTAAAAACAGCAAACAAGGTAGTTTGACTCTTTTAGTTTTAACGATGTGGAGTGTGTATTTAGCTTGGTTAGGATGGGTTTCCTCATGCTTTTGGGTAAATTAATTAAATAAATGATTACGTAAATTAAAGGCACATGCATGCTCATTTATTGTATTTATTTACTGTCTTAATTTTTTTTTTTAAATATTGTCGTTTTTAAATATTGTCAGTATTCTTACTTATATTCATGCCAGTGGTTGGTAGTTGGATCAGCCACCCAGAGGTGTTGCAGGTTTGAATCCCGGTCTGGTGGGTTCCACACCTTCTGGAGCAAGACCTCCACATGCTCCCCAGACCCTATGACCTAATGCTGCCACCTGCTCTGGGTTTGTGTGTGTCTCTGCACTGTGTGTGTGTCATCTTGATGAAGATTAAATGAAGGCACAATTTTCGATACAGTCCCTAGTGGCCATATTGACAAACTCACATTTCAGAAACTCGTTTATCACAGAAAAAAAAATACGCTCCTTTGAAGGATAAAGTGACTATTATGTGCTGTTGAGAAGTCGCGGTAGCCAACTCACAAAAAGCCCCCAATCCCCATACTTCCTTTTTCACCCCTTCAGATTTCAACGCTGACAATACGGCACACAGTCACACTTGGAGTCGTCATTCAGCGGACAAACAGACTTCTGTGTGTGCGCAGACCCAGGCCTGGCGCGGAAAGCTGTGCAGCTGTGCGAGACAGCTGTCAGGAATACGCCTGACAATGCGCTTTGACATGTTGATTCGCCTGCTCGGCTTCAGAAACGCTTGCATTAATGGAGGTTTCCTCAAGCCTCCTCGGGGGATCTGCAGAAAGACAGACCCAGACAGACACTGCTGGGTGGCCCGGGATTGACTTTTGACTCTGCCGAGGTGCTTTAGCCCCACGTGTCTTGTATTTACAGAAAATAAAGGTATATCAATCAATAGAGCCTGTGTTTGCAACACTATGGTAGTTTAACTGATTCGGGTCTTTATTTCTCGAACAGTAAGGTGAACGATTCATTTCGAGTTGTTTGTTCATTTTGTTCATTTACAGAAGGTGATACACAAATTGCAAATCTATCCAAATTACAAGAAAACCTAGCAAATGCACAACACATTTACATAATCTACGTTCTACATCTGCCATGCCATCACTGTTTTATCGTGGTCACATGACAAGTGAACAAATGATTGGTTGGAACAAATCACATATAATGGAGTGATGATGCGGGTCACTACAGAGCCTGTGCGGCTCGGCTCTCATGTGACAAATGATTTGTTTTAATAAGTTGTTAGTATCAAATCAGAGTAACTATCGCTACTGTCGCTATTGGCTACTATCATTCACAAATAGTTCACTGAGGGAGTTCGTTCATTATGAGTCCTATAAAAAGATTTGTTTGTTTTTGAATGAATCGTTCATCACTACACTAAGGGTGCTGGTTCTATTACCAAAGAAAGGACATTGCTTGAATAAAAGTGGAATGCAATGTGACTCCACTTGTTTTTTTTTTTTTTTTTCTAAATAGGCGTCTGCCAAGCACATTTATGTAAATTTATTTTCTTAACACGCCAGAGAATATATTTTTGAGTGTGTGGCTTGTACTGTATTACATTTTCACCATAAAAAAGCTAAGTTCCAATAAACAGTGATAGTTAGAGACGATGTTCTGACTTTCCTAATAATTGACATGGGCATCAATCTGTTTTAGCTCATGTTCTCATAAAACTCTTTATTTGGATACAATTTTACACAGTAAAAAAAGTACAATATACAATATTCCACAATTGGTACAGAAAAGTTGAGTAGATTTACCAATTATTTTCTGCTGTAACAATTTAGCAGACATTTTAAGAAACAAAAAATCTATTACAACCTAAATATAAAAAAAAGATGACTCACTCAACTCCATGAAAAGACTCGTAACTGAACAACTGCACAGATGATTGCATTCTAACTTTTTATCATTTTAAACTTTTTAAACTTCGTTCAGCAGCTTTTACAGCAAATCAATCGAAGCATCAACTGGCAAGGCAAATTACTCCAACTTAGTTTTACTTTTATGTCATGATGTAATTGTGTTATTTCTCCAGCCGAGACAACTTACTAACCAGCCAAAAATATACTTCCCTTTATCTTAACTCAACTTCCTTAAAATTCAGACACGTCAGAGTTTACCAGCGAGTCTCAGTCTAGACATGGTTTTATCATCCATAGTCTCCAGCAGTCAGACTCACACTCTTGTGAAGACCAACGTCTCCACATATGGGAGGAGTGGTCCAGGCAGCTTGACATCGGAGAAATTGCAACGGATGTCCTTGTTAAAACGGAACTTTAAGCTTCTTTTACCTCCTTGGAATATTCCTAGAGGAAATCCAGTGCAGTGAGGCGATAGATGTTTTGTTAGCTCGTATGTGCAATTGTGCATCTTCGTTTACTTTGTTTCGCCGAATAATTGACTGATTATTTTTTCAGAATAATTAATAAAAAAAACATTTTAAAAATACATTTCGACAAAAGTCCTCCACTTACAAATCATTATTAATTTATTCATTTTACTCTCATTATTTTCTCATCAATACTACATGAAAGACAAACAACTGAACGCAACACGTTTGATAAAGAGCTGCAATTTATTTTATCTTGATGCAATGTTCTAACCACAAGCCACTAACGCAGAACAAAGATGCTTGTTGTTCATGAAACCCTTATTTCTTCTGAATTCCTCGTGACGATTTTAACCCTTTACTTACTATGGAATCACGAGAAGAAGTTAAAATATGGTATAAAATATAGAGTGAGCCGCATGCAATATTCTGCATTAGAGGAATGTGTTGTAAATTATAGAACTAGAGAGAGAGAAAAAAAGCCTTTCTCTGTGGCACGGAGAGATTTAATATCAAAGAACCGCAGCAATTTCAGAAGCAAAATGAGTGGAAAAAAATCATTAACATCAAAGGCATGAAAACTCAAACGGGGTTCTTTGCTTAAAGATCCACCGGTTGAGTCTTTATAGTCGTGTTTTCTCCCGCTGTGCGAAATCTGCTTTTGTGAGTTGTTAACATGCTCAGCGTCAATGAAATGAAGCATTTTAGAAAGTCTGTAAACAGATTCCCAATGTTCCTCACACAACAACCTTGAGCAGACTTTATCAGCGGCCCCTGGGAACTGAACCCATGGTCGCCGCATTGTGAGTGCCACACTTTATTCTCAAGCTCGCGCGTCAAGGTTTCCTTCACAATTTCTGGTAAGATTAAACCAAATGATAGATTATCACACAAGACAGTATTTCCTAATGGTGGACGCATCACATTGTGAGATCAGAATGAACTAAATTAAATGTCTTTGTCCCGTTGACTTTAAAGTTTTCCTGTACGGATGGTAAAATGCACATCTAATGCAGTAATTATAATGCGTGTTATTTGTTTAAAATCAGTTTTTTTACTCAAGGGTTATACAAAAATTTGGGAAAATTGCTCCCATTCACACCAAATCCCTCTACTTTAACAACTAAATGTAATTTATAATTATTATTATTATTATTAACAATATACAGTAATTAAGAAAAATCGTATTTAATGTAAAATTAAATAATACCTTTTCATGGTTCATTGCTAAATAAAAAACAAATTTGAGTCACACGCACTTTAAAAGTAAATCAAGCCAGAGAAGAAACAACCAACATGCGTTCTTGTTGAACGGAAAAACGTACGTTTGAAAAAAAATAGTCAGTTTTACCGCTGAAACAAGGACTTAGAAGAGATGCTTTATACCCTTTATAAATGTTGAGTTCCAACTGATTTCAAATGCTATTATTTCTGCCTAATCTGCACAATTTGTAGACTACATAATCTAGAGCGAGTCAGAGTTGGATTTTTTTTCTCTCTCTCTTTCTGTCATTTTCATTCCTACTATAACAACAGTGAAGAAACAGTCCAATCTCGCCTTCTGCTTTCCTAGTAAAGATGTTCATGCTAATGCTAATGCTAGCTACGTAGGAAGAATACGCAAGAATAAGCATTGTTCAGTACCACTTCAAACTGCAAGAAACAGTCTTCTCCAGTCAGGGCGACAATTTTAATCAGTGTGGATTTATTTGACCAATTAGATGATTTTGCAAGCTTGTAAACACCTTGTTCTGTCTGTGCGTCATTGCGTTTCTTTACTGTCTTCCTCATGCCAAGGCCAATCAGTGGCTTTCAGAAGAATGCGGAAAGGTTAGAATCTTGACGTATTATGCGTCTCTTCGGCTTCTCAGAGAACATGGGAAAGTGAGAGTGGAGAGTCGCACACAGTTTATTGCTGCGCTTGCATGTAGATCTGAGTCAGATAGCGGCGGCTCTGTAATCTCCTCACATACAGCGGCGTTCTAAGACTGCAGCTTCTCGCAGCGGTTGCCCGTCTATGAGTCTATGGATAGATTAGCCAGCAGCTCAAAGCAGCGCACATCAAACGGAGCTTTGATGCGCTATACGGCTGCACAGAGGGGCAGGTGAGGGAATGAGTGAAACTGAGAATTCTGGGAAATACTCTGAGCTCTTATGCTTCTCAAGAGCTTGGGAAAATTGGAAACCTGAAGCTTCACTCCATTTTGGAACTTTGATACTACTAATATGTGCCGGTGATGTAATGTTGAGGTCCTTTTTAGAGGCTTTAGGGAGTTAAGTTCCTCAGCAGACGTTATTAGCACAGTTAATGTTAGCATTAATGTTTGTTTTACACATTTGAAACAGATACCGCATACCACGTGTGTTGATACACATACCACAATTACACAATTATTAATGAATATAATTGCCACATTTTTTCCAATTTTAGATGATCAAAAACTTGTGGGTGCTTACGGTCATGTGCATATTTCACAGTGGTTCCCCGACTTACAAATGTCCTTGACGAATATTGCGAGTAACAAAATGCATCATCGGAAAAATGTTGCCATCGGAAATATTTTCACCACACGAAAGAAGTGCTGATAAGGGAAAAGCCGAAAGAGAAGTAGTAGTAGAACATGCATTGAAATGAGAGTCTAGACGTGTTTAATCTTTAATCTTTTAAAATGTGTTAAATCTAAAACAGTTGTTTAATCTTCTTTGCACATCAAATAAAAACAACAGAAACTCTAGTTCTTTGATAGATCTTGCTTCCAAGTATCAAAATAAGCTTGTATTCCGAGAATGGCAATGTTTTGTCCCCATCATTTCGCCATCTTGAAAGGACGTTGTGCAAATCCCAGAGATTTCCGTAATCTTGCGAGAACGGTGACGTTGCTTGGAGGCAGGTCCTTCCGTTCTCGCAAGATTACGGAAATTTTATTGATTTGCATGACGTCATTTCAAAATGGCGGTAACCGTTCATAAATTGTCTGTGTATACTGTACTTTTATAAACATGGCAAAAAAAACAACTGCTTTTATTGCCAATAATTTATAATTTATAAAAAAATGTGTCTCAAATGTATAAAGTCATGGCACGGATTAGATGGATTACATGTAAAATGCGGCTTAGCTAACAGAATTTCACTGTTTGCGCAAAGATATAAGCACTTATTTTTCCATATTCAATCAGCAATCACAAGTCACCTCTTTTCCTTCTTGGTTCAACAATGGTTCCGGAGGCTGACAGAGCGACACTTGGCATGGGCTAAACAAAGTTTTAGAAATAAAAACAAACTACCGGTAAATACAATAATTAATATTGGAACAGGAGTAGATAAATGCTAACAGCTAAAAACTGAAGTCTTTAGGCAGGCAAAACTGCCTTGTGGCAAAACTGCCTTTAATTTACGTAATCATTTATTTAATTTTAGGCAGGCAAAAATTTTTGTGACAACTGTTAATGAATATCAATGTCAAAAATTTGGTGTCTGCTTTTCACATTGACTAATTGGGAAAAACTATTACCTGCGTGAATAAATACTCCCAGAAAGTTTTAGTGATACAAATTCAAGACACCTTAGTAGTAAACACCAACCCTAGCTCACAATCTTAATTAAATTGATGTGAAATGAGAACATCTGCATTAGCTTAGCTCTCAATAATCAACAGGCTGTACTTAAACCCAACGGTTTTGAAGTTTGTCTATAATTCATCCAGAAAAACTGCATGTTTTGCTCTATACGTTAAAAACGCATTAAAGAGAAATATTAAACAAGAAATTCATGATATTGTTAAGGACATATGCTATTTTTTTTTTTTTTAAGAATTGAATCAATCAGTTTAGGCACCTTGACAGGAATAAGCTTAAGGAATTTTTTCTCAGGTATTTAGTAAAACAGGTTCAACCACCATTGCAGCTATTGGCCTAGTCAACAATTTACCAGGCAGAAAGAACTTGAGCATCTGGAGAACAACAAAGCTATTACAGAGCCCAGTATAAAATATCCAGTCTATAAATACACGTCCCCAGTGAAAGAACCGCAAAATGTATGAAACACCCTGTTGTGAAACTACTGAGAAGACTGCGGTCGCAAATACAGTGTTTTCATCAAGTCCAACTTTCATCAACTCTGTTTGCAACCACTGACTAGAAGACCAGACTAGACGATCACAGATGCCAATGAGGAAGAAAACAGCAGTCTTCCTCCGGGTGGAAGCAGCCGTGTTTCCTCTAGCTCTTATTTGATCAAGAATGAGTCAGATAGGACTGACAGTGTTGTTCCAACACAGGGAACATGGAATCCGTGCTGTTTGATGTGTTGTTCTAACTGCTTCTGCTGGAGAGCGTCTCGGGGTGCATGCAATAGTGTTTAGCTGTTTAAAATTAATGCGCCAATTCAAGTCAGACTAATCATTTGCCACTTTGCAAAGATCCTATCAGAGGTGTAGAGTACCTGAAACCATACTTGAGTAAAACTACAAATACCTTTTTGTAAAAATTACTCCATTACAAGATACAAGTCAACAATTCCAAGAAGACTAGAGTAAAAGTCGTAAAGTGTCATATTTTAAAATAACTTCATTATTTTACTCATACTGAAATTAGGCTAGAAAAACACTAATAAAAGTGTAAAAACAAGAAACTATTTATGAGGTTTTATATTCTAATATAGAAATATACCACATGTTTTGAAATGACAGAACAAAATTGATAATAAAAGAGTAATCACTGGCTTCATCACTGACTACAGCTATTTTGCTAATTAAACACGTGTGTTCATCAAGTTCACATGATTTAGCTCATAAACAGCATCCAGTACCTTCAGCACCCTGCAGATGGCGATATCACCTTGTCTGCCCATGAAATTAACCGGTAGAATATGATGCCGACGTGTCGCACACAATCACAATGTCCATTCAAATGTAGTGGAGTAAAGAGTAATCAAACAGGTGGTCAAGTACAGACTAAAAGTTGCTTCTATTTTTGATACTCGGTACAAGTACAAAATTGTCAAAATACTCGAGTAAAGTAACAAAGCCTATTTAATCAAACACTTTACAACCCTGCATCCCACCAAATATCTTCTTCAAGTCTGATTCTTCAACATTCCTCAATCTTTAAAGTCTGAAGAAGTCAAGAAAACACAAGTTTGATCTATCTCCGTCAAGATCACTTCTACTAGAAAAGCAGCCGGGCGGATGGCGCTTATCATTTCCCTGACGTCTACACCTCTGGGTGAAAAAGGTGTTCACCTGAGCAGATCCACTGGATGTATATGAGTAAACGCGGAGTCGGCTTGTTTATACACACAACAGCGCGGTACACACCCATCGAAGAGCCCGGAAAGCACAAGCATGCATGCAAAATGCTGAAAAACCGGTTAGCCATCGGCACTTTAAAACTTCCACTTACTTCATGGGTTTAAACAGAGCCTGTCCGTAGTTCTGGAAAGACATGATGAGCTTGAGCTGCGTACCACCAGACTTCATGGCTGCAAGGGAGACACAAATGTCGCTTTAGTTTGCATTAGACACACAACCTCTTTCAATTAATCACTTTGATACGTAAGTATATAGACGACGTTTATAATCGATTGAACATTATCAAACATCACACGAGACCGGACCGATCTTTGTCTATTAGACAAAGGAGCTCATTATTCCACACACACGATGGTTTTTATAGTTATATTATAATTTTTATGCAGCGTAAATGCACATTTTCACGTATAATTAACTACATAACTCCATTGTGCCGATCCAAAATAGATGTGAAATTCAAACTTCCCACGCAGAGACACAGAGCCCGGGTCTCAAACTTTTTTCTTTGTCAAACAAACTATTATTAGACTGTCTATTCTACAGCTTTTTTTTAATACATGATATAAAAGCCTTAATTTATATTTTAATGTCATTTTCTTCAACAGCTTTTCATTTTCCCTGGGTTACATAAAAATTGTACAATTCTTGTTTGTGAGACAAAGGGATTATTTATCTTTAGGGAGTCTAGGTCAATCCCAGCAATTTTGAGGCTGACACACCTCAGGTTGGCCAACCAATCAAAGAGAAAGATACACAGACATTCACACTCTCACTCACACTTGTGAGCAATTTACCATTCTCTGATTCCCCTGTTTTGCACTGCGAGAGAAAACTGGAGACCCAGAAAAATGTTTTATGTAATTTTAAAGCAAATATAACACACTCACACACCTGTCACTTCCGAAAGTGCAACTTTGAAAAAAAAAATACCAAAATTCGTTTTTCCCCATCTCTGATTAATGAGATTGGACAGCAAATACGGCTGATGCGGCTTTATATCGACTAATCCAAAAATTCGCCCTCATATTTCCCCGGAGAACACCTGTGCAGTTCTGCTGCGGAGAGTCTTATTGAACTCATTAGAAGAGCGGAGACACGTCAGCTGGATTCCTGCCATGATGCCGCCGCTCGTCTGATTATTATCTACTGTCTCCGACAATCTACAAATACGATATACAAATAACACACATTGTAAAACTACACATCTTTTCATTTGCGTCCTTCCCTGGAGAACAGCTGGTCTCCTCGAGAAAAATAACCGGAAAGTCAAAATTCCCAAAAGCTACGTATCCGTGTGTTCTACATTTACAACCTTCCCAGTCACAAAGTTCGCACAATATACAAGAAATATAAAATAAACTAGTTTGTAAAGCAAATGTCCATCAACCAAATTTAACTGAGGAAAACGGTTCAAAATATTTGTCTTAATTTTCTTCTGAATGGACTGAAGTACCTGAAACACAGATTGGACACGTTTCAGACGTTGGTGGTTTTCAGATGGTTTTTCAGACACTAATGGAGGAAGCGTCGATCAGATTCTCTTCTGAGAATAAAAGGCCACGCACACAACTTGTGTCATCATTCTGCCTGCAGAAGTAAGCGCTGATGTGTACAGGCCTGAGTGCACACACACACACACACACACACACACACACACACACACGTCTATGTGTTTACCATCAGTAAACAGCACAAGCATCGATAAACACAATTCCAAATGGCCAAGATACGAATAGAGCAAAGATACAGGTGGTTCTTCACTGTGCTAATGAACACAAAACCTTTTTATAGCTTCTTAAAACGTTATAATCACAAGATTTTTTTAAATAATATTTGAAACATAAAACTGTACAATAAAAAAATAATAAAAATAACAATACATTTCATCTCTCTCTCTCTCTATATATATATATATATATATATATATATATATTTCTATCTATCTATCTGTCTGTATGTCTGTCTGTCTGTCTGTCTGACTGTTAAAGTTTTTTTCTTTGTCTAAGTTTTATTTCTGTCTCTCTTTTTATTTCGCTTTTCATCCAGACATGCATATATGTCTGTCTTTTTTAAAACACTATCATCTGACAATAGTTTTACAGTTAATCATAACATCTGAAAGAATATTATTTAAAGGAAATTCAAGTGTCCACAAAAACATGTATTAATTAGGTTAAGGTACCAATACTATTACTATTATTGACAGTAATACTAATTTAAAAGAAAAATAAATTAAACTGGAGAAATTTAATGAAATATGATTGAAATAAATTAAACTGTGGTGTACTTTGAAATTTTCCCATGCATAGTTTGTGCAGTGCGAGTCTACTATTTCCCTAAAACAAACATTTTGGAAAGTCCTGTTGTGCGTATTTCACAAAGATAATGAGTAGACAATGAGTTTTTTTTGTCTAAATACATGACACTGTAGACCTTGATGCAGAATTCTAGCTCCATTAAAGCTACCTACTACACCGCTTTTCCATTTCTGGGTCTGGGGGAGCCTGGCCTGATGACCAGCCAATCACAGAGCCGGACACTGACACACACATTTACACTCTCACTCACACATATGGATGATTTCCAGGACTGCAATTTTCCTGCATGCTTTTGGTCTGTGGGATGAAACTGGAAACACAGAGGAAACCTAAGAACATGCAACTCTACGCAAAAAGACCTCGACTTCAAGCAGTAAAGACTAAATGAGTCTAAACATTAAGGAAAAAAATGTTTTACCTTGGTTCTGAATACCAGATGATACGGATGCTTAGTTTTTAAACACACACACACACACAGCCCATCCGTTCTCTTTCTTGCTCTCCCAGCACTGATTATAATTCCAGCACATTTACACTTTACACACCGATGACCTACTTGGCTCGTGCCATTCTCGTAATGGCCCTAAAACGCTTGGCGGTAATTACTCCAGGGTATAACAACACACGGTTTCCAGATTTCCCGCTTCACCTGGGCCGACGCATCCAACCAGACGCAGGTTCTCCAGGTAAACTCACCGACGCTGGTGATCCTCTGCGAGACCAAGTCCTTCAGCAGGGCGGCGATGATGGGGTTGTGTCGCGAGTAAAGCTCGTGACGGTTAATCCCGATGTGGAAGCGCAGCCAGTTGGGGTATGAGTCAGCCGTGGCCTCCCCTGTCGGACTGTATTCCTCCTCCTCCACGTTCCCTTCGTTATGCCTGTCAGGGAAGAGCGGTGGAGGACATTAGTCCCACAGCCTCAACGTCCAGGACTGATGCTGAACTGCGTTTAGACACGTGAAAAGCCTCTCCACACCAAGAAAAGTCTTTTTGACTTGTTTAGCGGTAGTGCTAACTGCTAATTTATGGTTTCAAAGGAAAAGTCAAAAAATACCATTCAAGTGTAGATTATTTGACACAGTGTTTTAATTTTATTTAATATGATGCTGCCTAATAAGCTATTGACTCGTTTAAAGTGAGGTTGTTTCACAAACTCTACTGAACATTTAATGCTAATGTGTTGTCTTTGAAGAAAAAAAAAGCAATTTCAACACATTTACATGAAGTTTAGCACATGAACGCGTCAGCTGTAACAGCGCCAGGCAGAACAAACAAATCAAAATCAACGAGTGAGTGATGGCAGAGGAACGCATGAATACATCAGCCGCACTTCCTGTCATTTCCCAGAGCCCCTGACCCCACAACAAAAGCAAAGACCATGTTAAACTTTAATGTGACAGCGGCACAAGGCCAAGCGGCACAAAATGCTAAGTTGTTCACAAATTACTGCTAAAAGGAGCAGTTAAATCAAACTGGCCGTGTTTTGTTGGGTCTGGATCATTTGAGTGTGCGTAAAAAAGCATGTCTAGTCAGTCTAAGCCTGGCTGAAGTCAGAGTAAATCATCTCTGGAGTGTCCGCTGAGGATGCTGAAGCAGGCAAGATGAAGGACGAAAAGACAGGTCAGAGGAAGGAACAGAAGCAAGGACGCCAACAGAATCTCGTCAGATGAGTGAATCCGAGAGCTCTGAAGAAACGCGTCACATGAGTCTGAACACACTGAGTGAGTCACTGTTGACCAGAGGAGGAAATCATCTAAATAGACTTAAAGCCGTTCTAGGTTTTAAATTCACTATTTGTATTATTCCTTGTTTTTAGTTTGTAAAGTGTATTTCATTTTTCAATGAATAAAACATTTGCCATTTTTCCAATATATAACCGGGTAACATTTGCAGATACGTTCTAACACTACTTCAAATGCATTGACATACATATTATCATTATTGAAAATTGTGTTTTGTAAATAAAATATATATGGTGTTAATCTCTCTCTCTCTCTCTCTCTCTCTCTCTCTCTCTCTCTCTCTCTCTCTCTCTCTCTCTCTCTCGTTAGATAGATAGACAGACAGACAGACAGACAGACAGATAGATAGATAGATAGATAGATAGATAGATAGATAGATAGATAGATAGATAGATAGATAGATAGATAGATAGATAGATAGATAGATAGATACTACGGTTTATAACATATGCTATGTTAATAATACATGCTTATCTATTATATATATCATATATACATTATAATATAATTGTATAAATACACTGTCGCTAATAATTTAAATTACTATAGATTACAAGAACAATTTTAAAAGTAATTTTAAGACACCTTGAAACCCGCTGCCAGCTTTTCTAATCATCACTTCTTAAACGAACTGACTTTGAATCTCACATGTAAGCGTATTTAGAAACAATTGCTTGCCATTCTTGGTGCCCGGTGGCTTTGGGGTAGAACCTGATGTCGGTGTCGAGGTTGAACAAGGTGTCGTCGTCAGACAGATGCGGGAGGCTCGTCTTATAGAGGGGATGTTCAAAGAGCCCCGTCAGTCTGGAGGAGCCCTGGACCGCTCTCATCCTCTGCCCGGACTCCGCGTCCCCCATCAAGCCCCTCCGCTCCGGGGGATGCCGCGTTCGCTTCAAAGCCTCGGCTCTTTCTGTCACCTTCTCCCGCGAGTGGGACGTGAGGTTGGAGTTGGGGTCGTTGCTAAAATCCTGAAGTAACCTCAGCGAGTGTTTGTTAGGCCAGCCCGGTTCGACTCCCGGGGAGACACGGCTGCGCTGCTTGGGCCAGGATCGGGGCTCCTCGCCCGGCAAGTGAGCGCACGAGCAGCCGCTTCCTCCTGTGGAGCTCGAGCCCGTCGCGCGCTTCTCCAGCTTGGGTAACAGGTCTATCATGATGTGCATGGTGCACGCGACGAGGAACACCGTTAAAATCAGCACGCGGAATTTGCGGAAAAGAATCATCGTCGCGGTCCCGAACAGTCTGATACAGATGTGCTGTGAAATAAAAAAGCGCGTGTGATGCGATGAGCATCTACTGTAAACCTGGTAGCTCCAGAAATCTTCTTTTCCACTGGGCTATGTCCAAATCTTATCACGCTACCATTCGATGTACCGTAGTCGCGATCTGACGTCCCGGCGCATCCTTATAGTCAGTATATCGCATCTTGGAAAATAAAATGTCCCGGTCAAAAAATAACACGGCTTGGGACCAGCGGATCAGAAGTCCCGCGCGAGAACCTCTTCAGCATCGGCGTGAGCTCTTCATCCGGAGCGGCCAGTGACAGGTGTAAATGTCTCGGCGGCCGGTGTGTTAAATATTGGGATCCAGCCTCACCTCGTCACCGCCTTCAGATTGGCTGAGCGAGCGAGACTCAAGAAAGAACGACCCTAAGGAAATTCAGCTTGAAACCGAACTGCGATTCCCTCTGCATCCGACAGAGGTCGCCGCAGTCAACTCTCTGCTGCCGAATGCATAGTGACTGACAGAAAAAATCAAAACGGATTATTTTTCAAGAATATTGATTATATTCATACTATATTATTCAATTATATATTACGATATAGTAATTATTATGAAGGATTTATGTTGGAACATTTCCAAACAGATGAAAGGAAACGTTCATTTTTTTCACGCTTTTATGTTGTGCATTCGAGGCCGGCCGAGGCCTTTCTGCGCGGGGTTTGCTTGTGCTTCTCGTGCTGGCGTGGGTTTTCTCCTGGTTTCTCCGGATTCAGGCGAATTGGCATTGGAAACTGGCTTTGGCCCAGTGATGCTGAGACGCTGTGATGTGACCCTAGGAGGTGACTAAGCGACGGACGGGAGATGAATTAATGAATGAATGAATGTTGTGCATTTATTGCACACATTCACTCCTTTAGAATCTTTATTAAAAGAAAAGAAAAAGATGGCTTCTTGGCTTCTATATATTTCTAAATGAGCAATAAATACCAAATACTATACAGTTTTAATAAATTGATTGCAAGTGGCGGGTTTTACAGACAGTGCACCATGTTAACCCTTGTTAACTTAAGTTTTGTCCTTTTTGTCCAAAAAAAAAATGAATTTCCACAAAACACACATGTCCATTTTCATGAGAAACGGTAAATGGTTAATAACCGGACATTTTAGGGTTTCACGTTTTTATAAAATTCTTGTACATTTTAATGGATATTTTACAGCGGAATACAATACGGTATGTGAATTTAGTTAGTGAATTCTTATTTAGAATTTAGTGTTATTAGAAACTTTTTATTGCATATTAGGAAGACTTGAAAACTATCCTATAAATAAAAAAGAAATTGGAATTGGAAGTTTCTTGCTAAATTTATACTTCTTGTTTGTTTGTTAGTTTTTTTTTTTTTT
>CM051506.1:1739295-1780612 GCA_028031935.1 Paedocypris micromegethes
TTTTTTTTTTTTTTGTGATATTTCTTTAAATCTTGTTTTTCTCTCCCCTGACTTAGTTGCATTTCCTATCCTCATTCAATGTTTTTTTTTCCAGTAATACATAAACTGATTACAAAGAAGAACTAAATGATTAGTTCTCAAATTCATTTTCTTAATCTTTATTTCTCACTGAAGAGCGACATCATAACCATTAAAAATGCAATACACCATATGAGTAAAATAAAAACTATATTTAGCATTAGTCTTTTCATAGTGTCACCTTCATTTGATTAAGAAAGACTTGCAAAGAGCATTTGAAATTAATATTCTCTTTTATAAGCCAATCACAAGGTGACTAAAATCTGCCCAAATCCTCTTTTTTCAACAGTTAAGCAATTGCCGCCATTCTATCAATGCCAAGTTATTTCCAGCTGATTCACAAGACCTAACACAAAAGAGGTAGAGCAGATCTTCTTCTTTCTGCTCGCATCAACCTTTCTGCTCTCATGCTCATCTGACGTGATCTGGGAAATGGGAGCTTGTAAGAACACACCATTTTGTTCACTGTGAATTGGAAAATAGAGTGCTTCATTACTAGATGGCCAAAGGGAGCGTAACAAAAGGAGAAGATGTTTTGTTCCTCCAATCTTTTGACATCATCCTCTTATCATTAACCTTTAGATTATGACGGTTACGGTCGCTTCTACTTGAAATACTGTCCGTGTCACGGTCAAACAAAGAGGTTCCACTGAGTTGCAACCCTGTAAATGGCTCTCACATAAGAGACAAATTGATAGCTGAATAACAAAACGAACTAAAATAAAGGCAATTTAGGTGCAGTCATGGTAATTTTGTGGATATTGGGGCTTGTTTCATTGTGTTGGTTGTCAACAACTGCTTTATTCTTTTCAGAAACATATCCAAGTCCAAATGAACATGGTAACTAAACATGTCAATCTGAACAACTCATCTTAATTTGTTGAGATTGAAATCCATACATCCCTTTTCAAACCCTTCTTGCCACAGGGAACTGCAGCCAATTGGAGAACGCCCTACCTGGCAACCATCCATTCACAGGACTCATTGACAAAAATAATTGCTAGTTTCCAATTATCCTCACTAGCAGGGAGAGAACATGCAAAGCGTCACCGAAAACAGTAAAAAAACTGTACCACATGCCAATCAGCCTTACAACATTTCTCAGAATAAATATCAGTTTAACATAGGAGAGGAAGCTGAAAGAATTAACCCCTAAAATTTGATTTTAGCAGCAAAATATAGTTTTATTGAATAAACTGTACATTGCTGTAAAAGTAAAGTTTACTTTAAAGTAAATTAGGTCGCTGCCAGAGAAACAATGTGTCATACACTACATTGCTTAAAGGAAAACAGTGTCAGGGTTTCAAAACTTAACTGCAAATGGATTAAACTAAATTGGACAGTGAGAGTGTGTCTGTGTGTTCCGCTCTGATTGGTTGGCCACCATGCAGGATATTTGTCCAGCTTTCAGGCCCAGAGTTGCTGGGATTGGTTCCAGCTCCCCGTGAACCAGAAAAGGGAAAGCGGTTCATAAATTGGTGGATGGAATAAAAACTGCAAACACACATTTCCATAAAATAAGAAAATGGAACACTTCTGAAAAAGTGAGAGCCGCACTGAAGGATGCACATAGATTTAATAATTTAACACATTTGATCTTTCTAGGTTTGGAGAACCACTACGTCTCCCAGGGACAGAATTCCGGACATGTTCTACCGGGAAGATGCCCAGAAGTAAAGGCAGGACTGTCTTATTAGAGAACAGATGGAGAAACGAATGTGACTTGACCATTAGTAATTGACATGTAAAGTGCCAATTTTAAATCAATCACAATGTGTAAATCATGTCATGTTACACAGAATCAGATTTATTATTCTATTACTCTAAGAAAATTTATTACTCTTGTTTTTATACGTTAACCTAAAGGAACAGTAATGGTAATTAAATCAAATAAAAAAAAGTATTTTTTTGTCACATACACTTTTCATGCAGTGAAACGTTTCTTCATAAAGGGCTGCAGCTCGAAAACACGTCCCCTGCCACTATCTTCCGGAAACGTAGCGAGGACAGAACATTTCAGACAAAACATATGCAGACATACAGGGCCACACAACTGGTCAACATTATGGGCTTGGAACGCCCACTGGAACTAATTATCTCGAGATATACAAGGAATGTAGAATTGGAAGAATTGGAACAGACTGTGTATGCTATAAGTATTCAGAAATCAGATTCAGTAATCAGAATTGCTAGTGAATGCTGGATTTGAGAAGTTAAATCTGTTTGTGCCTGGTCAAATACTGAAAAATAGTAAGATTTGTCATCTTCAGAGTTGTAAAGAGTACCTGAAAACCATACTTGAAGTAGAAGTACAGTAAAATTATTTCAATGAGTGTTTTGTTAACAGTTTTTATCACACACGCATACAACGTTAGAGAAGAAATAAAAGGTACATAAAGTGAAAACCTCTGTGTTTTTTGCTGGTCTGCTGCACGTTGAATCAGAGTTGCTACACCCTGACAGAGAACGCTACACAAGTCACAAAGTCCAATAAGTTGTAATGTATAAAAATGTAAAAAGAACTTACATTTTACTCATACTGAATTTAGTATTAAAACACCAATAAATGTGAAAAATGAAAAACTACACATTTAAGAGGTTTTGTTTCCTAACATTGAATGGAGATGTAACACCTCGATGTTTCAAAATAGCTAACCAAGGCAGAAAGAAAGCAGGAATTTGTTGAATTGTAAAAATTGTAACGAATTGTAAATTGCGTTGGTTAAAAGCGTCTGTTAAATGACTGTAAAGTAAAGTAAATAATATTTATATGCGCTCTCATACGTCACAAGGCAGGGCATCATGTGTTATTTATTTAGGACTTACTGTATTTTCCAAAAACTTCCAGTTGAGCATTTTAATATACAACGTGTACAAATAAATACATGGTTTTGGACATTCAAATACTCGAAAAATGACAGAACATCCTAGAAAAGTCGATGAAGTAATCATCGCCATTTGGATCTTGACTCCAGTCTCCCACTATGTACTGTAAGTGTGTTACATTAATGAGTTCCTATATGACCTTTGCTCCGAAGGAAAAAGCCCACACACTATATTTTGTGGTGCACTTTATAGTTCCAATTGCTGACCCGCAGTGAGCAATGGCAAGTCAACAGGGAATTGATAGAATCTATTTGCTTTTCCTGAAGATATTGAAACTGAAAAGTAGGAATTAATCTTTAAAATGCTCTTCTGGATCAATGTGTATTTTATGATTCAAAGGACATCTTCACAGGAAGTCTCAGTATCTCTCAGGCTTTGCAGTCAGGTAGCATGGCGGCGTTCATGGCGTTCCTCAGCAGCGTGAGCTTGACTGACGTCTGGATTCTTCAGATGCATGTCCATAAGTGAAGCAAGGTTTATTTCAGCACGGCGAGGTGGATAATTGAATTTCCCTCATCTGTTTGGAGCTTTGTGGCTTTGTCTTTGTGAAGCTTAGCGGCCGTTTTTTGCTGCGTCTACGTGGTGGCTTACAGTGTTCCTAGTATTTGAGCTGTCTATCAACCTGTCTATAATATCAGTGTAGCTAGGAAAGCAGATAAATAATCATAGTAGAAAACTCAGCGTTAGGAATAAATTAGATTTAATGAACTACATTAATCCCAGGGGGATTTTTTGTTATAATTGCATTCAGTTATTAAGAATGCAAATTTACTAATAATGCAATCTGATAAAAAAAAGGAAAAAAAAAAACATGTAATTGAATATGAAAACAGCCCTGTTATAAAATGTAACGTAAAACACAGTTTGTTTTGCACTAATGTGCAAAATATATTACCTATTAAAAAAAAGCGTGAACTAGTAACAATATGTACAGTTGTTTTGCATCCACTTATGAATCTAGAAAGGAAAGAGCATAATCAAGAAACCATGATGTATATCTGAACACACGTATTTTCTGAATTTCATTTCCATTGCTGGGTCACGAGAAGCTAAAGCCAAGTGAAAGTGTGTGTCTTTGTGTCCCACACACACACACACACACACACACACACCCACACACACACACACACACACACACACACACATTGTGTATCATGTTTGATGTGCTAACGTGAAAGCAGTTTGCGAGTTATAAAACTCAATTCTAGACTTTTTTTTTTTGCACCTTGGGTTTTGTTTGTTTTAACTTCCTTTTAAAAAATGAAATGACTTGCAAATTTGTTTTAATATGAAACCATTTTCATGCCTAACTGTCGGTCTGTACGCATCTATAAATAGAAACACATTTCAATACTTTATCACAGCAATGTTATTCTTTTTTTAACTGACTCTTATTCCCACATTTTGAACCCAGATGAATAATGGACATTTTTCTTCTTTAAAAACTATTTTTTCCCTAATTCCGCATGGCGACTCTGCGTTGGTCTTAAACCAAGAATAGCGCTGTATAAATGAACTTGAATGTTCTTTATATTTACAATGTACTTTATATTTACCATATTGGTATATATCTATAGTTGGAGCATAGTCTGATTCCCGAATGTGTGACCTTGAAATCTCATGACACATCCCATGAACACGCCATGTGCATGGACGCATCCCCAGCTAAGCCGCCGCACGCAATATTTCATTCAGCTTTCGTTGTAACACCACGTCATCCATCACATGAGACGGGAACAGCTCTCTCATCCTGTTTGTAAGTGTACGACACTGATGCCCTTGATGAGATATTCTATCAAACATTTATCACCGGCTTTTCAGTTTCCTCTACGTCAGTGTTTTGTGCTGTTTGTGTGGGATCACAGAACCTACATGGATGTCTCCGGGTCGTGTCTTATCTCCACACAGCCACTCATCATCTCCAGCACTCATCATTGTGTGTCCTGACATCCGCGTGTGATCCGAACACGTCTGGAACACAGGGCAACTGATGGAGCAGCCGATACGGGCGTCTTTCTTTCTCTTTGGCAAGTGCTCGCTGGAGATTGTAGCTCATATCTGAAGGTTGAACTGAAAGAACAAGGCGTTTGAGATTTGAACTGGTGTTAATCCAATTGATTGACCGGTGAGGAGACTATAAGAGATAAGAGGAAAGCTCTTAAGGTCACAATATGAAAACGAAATGGTAGAGAAATCCAGCCGCCGAATTGGACGATGACTTCCATTTGAAAACACTGCGTGGAAACAAGATGGAATAAAATAAATTGCTTGAAATGTTTGTTCCGCGCTGCACCTTTGGAATGATTTCTATAGTGTCCGGCACAAGCTGCGTTTGGGAGGGTTGCCAAAGTGCTGCATCAGTAATGAAAAATGAGTCCGGAACGTGTCCTCTAAGTGTACTTTCTGTAAAGCCTGGGATAAAGGAAAGCACAGGAATCCTCTCAGCCCAAGTTCAATCCCGCCATTTTACCCTTTCTCAGATTTCCAGCACAACATCTGTAGTTTAAAGACTGGAAACTTTTTGTTAGGATAGAAATGTTCTTGAGGCGGGCGGCACGGTGGAGCAGTGGGTAGCGCTGTTGCCCCAGAGCAAGACCAAGTCGTTGAAGACTCGAGGTGTGAGTATGAGGCCTGATCCTTAGGTTAGCAAACCCTTAGGGTTTGCTAAAGTGCATGCTTGGGTTTTCTCCAGGCCTCCGGGTTTTCATCCCTTGACCCTGAAATGTAGTAAGCGGTAGAGAATTGATGATTTGGAGGCAAGCTACAAAATAATAATAACAATAATAACGATTGTTTGTTTTTGCCCCCCCCCCTTTTGCAGTTTGCCCCACTATGTGTGTGTGGTGTGTGTGTGTGTGTGTGTGTGTGTTTCTAAAATTCCGCTCAACAACAAAAAAGTAACATTGTGTCAAAAGCAACGTTTCTGTCATCTTTTTGTCTCAGTAACTAAATTGTGTCTCCAGAGTGAAACATACATGAGTTTGGTCTTAAATTCCTTCTAAAACAGATGCCTTTTATAATTTATTTAAAGATTCTTAAAAAATCCATAGAAAAACAAACAAACAAAAAAAGGCAAAACAGAATGGTGGTTTATTCAGCACTAACAATAGATCAAGAACCGAGAATCAGAACTGTTCAGAATGTAATAAAATACAAAAACAATTTTGCAAATGTATTGAAAAGCAAACAAACAAACAAACAAGCAAGCACTCTAGCTAATATTCCTGTTGTTGACTGAATCCATTGACTGTGACTGGTTATAGTGCGTGTAACCAAAGGCGTAGCGAGCGGAGTGTTCAGTGACCGAGAGGGAGTGTGAAAAATAAAATCCGGGGTGGAGTGGAAAAAACGTACATGTCTGAAAGCAGTCATTCAGTTCCTTGATTGTGTACATCATATTTCTGGAACCAGTCCGTGCCATATGTCCGTGACTGTAGGCCAGATTGACCTGACTTCTCAGTTTGACCTCAGTCAGTCGACGTTTGCCCTGATTACAAGCGTCAGTGTAATGCAGACGATCCGGTGGAGAAGGGAAGCGTGATGGGGCAAATCTGTGGGCAGATGTAATGTTACACGCAGCCAGGGTTTGATGCCAGCTTCCTGTCAGACCAGTGCCCGTTGTGAAACCACTCTTGTGGGAGGTTTCCTGTCGAGTTGTCGGAGTGGGACAGACTCCCATCCAGACCTGGGATGACGAAGCAGAAGCGAAGGAGTGTTGGCTTCTGGATTGTTATTTCTGGCTAGCCTCATAATTAGAAGAGAGTGGACATTCTCTCAGCAGGAAGAAGTTTGGTGTCGGTTTTATGGTTTCAGGGGGCTTCGCATTCACAGGAAGTCGCAGTACACCGCATTTGCTAAAAAGACAGAGTGACTTGGAACGGCCACTGATCGGCTGGAAGTGTTGTGAAATCTGTTTCCTCGTGCTATTTTTATCTTTCGCTGGTGGGGTGTTTTCAATTCAAGGTTATTGTGCGACAAGTTTTACATTGCATAACCTGTCAATTCGGATTTACGCAGTGTCCTAATCTTGCGTGACACAATGAAGAGACGAGCAATAAATCCCATCTCTTCCATTTAAGCTTTTTCCTAACCAGCTGCGACAAGCGACGTGCAACATGTAAAGGGCATTTGCACAGCGTGATTAAACCGGAGGTCTTGGGAGTCTCCATACTGTCCGTTTCTGGCGGCTGTTCCCACTCGACTGCAATATGTGGTCGGATCAGGTGTTGGATCACGTGAACTTTGCTGTTGTCACTGCTGCTGGAATGCCAACGTGCTGAAAGCTCCACTCCACTCGGCATTGCCAAAGGTCACAGACAATCATGTCATCTCGAATCACAGACTCGCTGAAGGAAACTACATCCTCGATTCATAATACATCCCGACTAGCTGGAACCCAACATCTACTGTAAAACAAGCCCTGTTGGTCTCATTTGTTGGTTTATTGAAGCTCATCATTCATGAATTTCTCCCTTGGGATATTAATAAAGGTTTATCTATCTATCTATCTATCTATCTATCTATCTATCTATCTATCTATCTATCTATCTATCTATCTATCTATCTATCTATCTAAGTTTTATGCATTTCATATGTATATAACCCTACACACAATTTACATGTCATTACTTGTTTTGGAGGGGTTTGCCAGCTCAAGTGGTGCTGCAAGGTGTGAAATTAGACATTGTATAGAATGCCTCGGCAATGTATAAAATACATGAAATGGGAATAAAACAGGAGTGGCAAAGTATGAAACACATCAAATTTTCTTCAAGCACTAACCTGAGTTTTAGTATAAATGAGTTAAAGTGAAATGTCTAAAACATTTTGTTAGCCGCGTCGCAAAAGAAAAATAAAATTGTGGTGTGGTTTGTTGCTGTGGAAAATGTTTACAATAGGCTACAAAGAAGCGTGGAAGCAAAAATCTTACTAGCAGGTAGTAAGAATGTCATAGATGTCTTGCTATCAAT
Source organism: Paedocypris micromegethes (assembly GCA_028031935.1). Classification (NCBI taxonomy): domain Eukaryota; kingdom Metazoa; phylum Chordata; class Actinopteri; order Cypriniformes; genus Paedocypris; species Paedocypris micromegethes. The sequence goes on from CM051506.1 coordinate 1,747,230, forward strand.
TGTTTTTGTAATCTGGACACAAACACATGTACACACACACAAAGAGTAGAAGCTTTTTTCAACTCTCGTCACTTCTTTCTCTTGTAGAAATGTCTCTCACCTTCTTGTGTTCTTTAACACACAAGCAATAACAAAGTTATTGGGGTAAATTGTAAAGTAAATGTCTGTCTTTCTAAATGTTTATGGTCTTCCCCATTATTGTGATCCACCAAACAAAGCAGCACATTTCAGCTTAACATCATAACACATCAACTTAATCTGAGCTCAGAGGGGAACTATGACGTGACGCTAAAACTGTAGTGTCATTTCCTGATGAGAAATTAATTGAATATAAATGTAAATACACACACACACACACACACAAATATATTTATTTTTAATTTTATTTACAACATTATGGAGTAAAGGACAGAATGTAACATGATTATTTTAGAGTTGCTGGACTATGTACAGAATGATGGTAATTAGATTCTAATAAATCATGACATGTTCTAGAACACCAACTGTGACCAATCAAAATGGAGTTAATGTGCTTTTTTTTCTCAAACTGTCTCTGGTTTCCAGGAGCGATTGTTCTGATTTGACCCAGGAGTCGAGCCGTCTTCTTATCGGTCATACGGCAGCGCCAGGTCACGGTGACCATGACCTGAACATTAACTGTGTAAATAAACTGTTAACTAGTTCTCAAAACTCAGATTGTGTATACACACGTTTAAAAACTTTATATCAAGGCCTTGATGTGATAAACAAGATGTAAGAAGTCTGAAGACGTTATGAAATCTATACATGTCAATGTATACATTAATTAATTGCACAGATAAGCATATGCTCATTTTATTTTTTAACATATATATTTTTTTATAATTATTTTATTTTTTTTACATTTTGTGAGTTTTGCATGGTATCTGTTGTATATATGTCTGTCTTATTGCATATTGCATATGCTTGTTACTTGATTCAGGGATTTTGATAATTCAATAATTGCATTCCCTGAAATACTTCACTTTTTGTCTTTGTTGCAATTGTCAAATACAAGTATTTTGGGTTTTTAACATTTTGACTATTGTATTTCCGTTACTAGATTTTTATTGGCCTAGACTGTATGTTTTGTGCTGCACAACAATTTGGAAATTATGCAACACTCTCTCTCTCACACACACCACACACACACACACACACACACACACCCACACACACACACACACGCACGCCGCGGTTTAAGAATAATAAAGTACATTTATTTTAGCGATTTATTACCAGATGATGACACAATGTTTGTGTTACTTAGAATTCTGTTACAATAAACAGTTTTGTCCGGAATGATTTGCAATCAAAAGAAAAGGAAGTGACGTTGAGGTGAGCATTTTAATTTGGGAATCGATATTTTGATTCTTGATTGCTGATACTTAGGCCTTTATTAATCATCAATCAATACAATATCTCAAAAATGTGTAAATCATTTGAAACAAAATTCAGGTCAAGTCAATAAAGAACCAAACCTCTAATTTTCTTTTTCCTCATGCTTACGATGACCATAACCTTTACGCAGCAATATTTCAAGGTCAAATTCTTCCAGGTCAACAGCACAAACTGCTTTCAATGCTGATCTGTAGCTTTGAACTATTTAAAAAAAAAAAGACAATTCTGCATTCAAATCTTGTGTCTGACAGTGTCAGCTATTGTGTTACTCCAATTTTGTGTTACTGAATTTCTTGCCCATGTACAGTGGCGCTCGAAAGAGATTAAAGCAAAGGTGAGTATTTGTTATCTCCTCGTGGCTCGACTCTGTTCCAATGTGCCAGTAGCAACCTTCATGGCTCCATCCGGCCCAGTTGGTTGAGGATTTGGATAAGCATGTGAGAGATGGATGCAATGAGCCAAACCTTGAGGAAAAAATGATGCTGTGACATATTCATGAAAGTAGCAAGCTGATAAGGCTGATAGTGGAATATGTCAAGAAGAGTTACCTCGACTGTCGATATTTCTGAGCAACAGACGATGAATTTCTGTGTTGGGTTTCCACAATTAAATTTCTTCGTTCTAAAGCATCAAATATGGTGGCTTGGTAGACACTGCACAACATTCATTATTCAATCACTTTCTAATTTGAAGCACATCTCTCCATCATCCCAGTGTAGATGGTGTTGTTTTACTGCTTAATGGCTTTTGGTAACTTCTAATTTATGTTGATGGTTCTTGTAATTCTGGGCCTAAATGGTTCATTTAAATGAAAAGGTCAAGTATAATTTAAGAAGGGCGTCTTTTGGCCAGTTTAATAATGACTAATTGGTTGAGATTAGCAAGCTCTGAGGACAAGTAATGAACGTAATTGTGTTAAGAGAAAAGCCATTAATCCTGTTCCATATTTTTTGGCCTTCTCTGTAAGTACTTGAATCTCTCTTGCTGCTCCCTCAACACACTGAAAATTAAGTGCGGACACAAATTAAAAAATTGTGTTGAAAAGTGAAATTGTGTTTTTTGGTACACAAGCAAGAAATTCGTTGGAATTGTGCTACTTATATGTATTATTTAATTAGAATTAAATATTATTTAAATTAAGCAATATTTTAAATAAAATAATAGTATTCTGTAAAAAAACATTTATTTATGCTTTAATGTATATTATATTATATTTATAGTTTTTAAACATTCATACATTAGACATAATATACATAAAATAAAATAAATTAAATTAAAAAAGTAAAAATATGATTAACACACACACACACACACACACACACACACACACACACACAAACAATATACTAGGGTGACTCCACCTTGTGTACTCTAACTTAAACAACAAAAACTCTGCCATTAAAATTTGATCTTGACTCTAAAATAGATCTTAAAAGTTGTGTGGCCTTTAACACCCCACTAGTTCTCAGAATCTGAATCAGAAAGGGTTTATTCGCCAAGTTTGAGCAAGCACACAAGGAATTTCTTTGGTTTAGACATGCTCCTGTTATACACGCATAGACAACGTACAATGTGTACAGTTTAAAGATATACGCTTATTTACAATGTAACATTGTAAATGTTTTTATAACATTATGTTTAACGCGGGTGTATTTACAAAGTAACATTATATTTACACGTTACACTATATAAATTCTGATATGTTCATAAGGCCCCACTTTGTGCTAAAAACTAGCATTCTGGACCCAACTTACACACACATATGATCACACACACACACACACACACACACACACACACACACACACACAAACATAGACACGCGCACACACACACACACAATTTTAAAGCCAGCATGTTTCTCATGAATTGACACATAATGCGGCCTGAGAATGACCAGAGGTGAGGAGGTCAGCCTGAAGAAATGACACTAAATTGTCCAGCTGAGTTGTTTCAATTGTGCTTGAAGATGAAAGATCATCAGGAAGAGTGAGTGTCTGCAGACCAATAGTAGTATAGATACTCTTGATACTCAGCTATTGACATACGCAATTTTTACTCTCTATACGATGATATCGCCAACGCTGGATGCTTTTTATGAGCTAAATCAGGTGAACATTAATTAGTGGTCGGAGTTTTTTTGCACATTTCAGTTTTACTGAGACTGAATATTTTTTAATCTATTTTGTACTGCCATTTTAGAACACTGAGGTGTTACATTTGGAAATAGTTTCCTGTGTTTCACATTGACTTGGTGTTTTTGAGCTGGTAAGTTCTTTTAGAATAAGATTACTCAGGTCTTCTTGGAATTGGTAACCAGTAACTAGTAATGGAGTAATTTTAACGGTACATTTAGTATTCGTTCATGTTCAAACAAAGTACCGTTTTCAGAAACTCTTTTTTCCTCTGCTGCAATGAAATGCGTATTGTTTCTGCCGTTGATGTTTTAAGTTTAAATAAGAAAGAGAAAGATAACAATCATACAATGATAAAATGAAATGGTCACACTGGAAAGCCAGGTTAAGCCAGCGAAGCTGCTTCCACAGGACGGCACCCGAACAATTGAAATTGTTTGTCTTGTAAGACGTATTAAGCACACGATTTGCCCCAAGAGAGATTATAAACCATGGTAAATTCTCAGAAATCCTTGAAATTTGCATAAAACTATAAGCTTTGGGTTCACAGATTTGAATGCTCTTGAATTATTGTGGATGTTGTGGTCTGGTGGTTGGGAGTTGAACCTGCCACCCAAATGTTGCAGATTCAAATCCCCTATGGCTGGTTCTTTAGCTAAGGGTGCTTTCACATACAGTATAGTTTGTTTTAAGTGAATAAAGTGAGCCATAAAGGGAACCAGCGAAAACTGACCTCAGCTCTTTTGCTGTTCACAACCTAGTGGACTCAGAAGAGAACCCAGTTCTTTTTTCGGTCCTCTTCAGCAAGGAAGATCCTTTCTCGTTCACACATGAATCTGTTAATTCCGCAACCTCTCCTTCCATGCATTTTGCCCCTTTCTTGTACGTCTTTTTTGTACTTTAACATAGGTTCCGTTAATACCACTTTTCTTAATTTATTGTGAGATAAAAAGAAAGACTTTAATTTATTAGGAATAATACATTTTTTAGCTATTTTCTTTTAATAGAAAGCATTTTATGGGTTGAGAAGAATTATCGTTTAATGCGATCGTCGTTCGCCTGGGACACAAAATCTATAAAGACCTGCCATTATGAAGTGTTTTTTTACCGCTTGATTACGGCGACAAAACGAAGTGGCTGGTACGGAAGCCTCGTCCGCGTCGAAAAGTTGATTTATTTAACTAATTCCATTCCACAGTGCCAAAGCTGCCAGTACCTGGCTTAAGGACCATGGTATCCCTGTTCTTGATTGGCCACCAAACTCACCTGATCTTAACCCCATCGAAAACCTATTGGGCATTGTGAAGAGGAAGATGCCATATGCCAGACCCAACAATGCAGAAGAGCTGAAGGCCACTATCACAGCAACCTGGGCTCTCATAACACCTGAGCAGTGCCACAGACTGATTGACTCCATGCCACGCTGCATTGCTGCAGTAATATAGGCAAAAGGAGCCCCAACTAAGTATTGAGTGCTGTACATGCTCATACTTTTCATGTAGATCCTTTTCAGATGACCAACATTTCTAAAAATCCTTTTATTGTAATGGTATTCAGCAATATTCTAATTTTCTGAGATTTCCATTGGTTTCAGTTATGATCATCACTATTAAAAGAAATAAACATGAAATATTGAAACATTTGAAATTTGAAACATTGAAATATACCAGTCTGTGTGTAATGAATGAATATAACATACAAGTTTCACTTTTGGAATGGAATTAGTGAAATAAACCAACTTTTTGATGATATTCTAATTTTATGACCAGCACCTGTATACGCTCTGAACCACTCACTCACTTTACTTTACTTTACACTGACCTCATGCGGCCCGGACGCCACGACTTAAGGCTGCGCATTGCTCTGAGTTTGTGTGTGTCCCTCCACTGTGTGTGTCTTCACTGGATGATTAAATGCAGAGCACTATTTCAATACTGCCCCTAGTGGCCATATTGACAAATTCACCCCACTTCACATTGTTTTATATTGTCATTGTGGCTGCTTGTCGGATTAATTTGGCGTTTGTTGGCTCACACAAACTTTGTATATAAGCAAAGTCATGTTTAACTAGCATTACAAAGAGTTTTCCAAATAAATTGAGCTAAATACTCACTATTCAAAAGTCGTATTTTCTTTTATTTTACTTTTATTTACACTTTTCAGTACAATCTGCCTTTTTTTTTTTTACATGTGTTAAATCAGTATTATTGTTAAAGTTAAATTAACACTATTACGTAATACTAAGTCACTGTCAAATATTATGTCAACATCACAGCAGTGGTTTAGTGGTAGGGATTCTGTATGATTGGGTATGAACCATATGTTCAACTATATAAATCCTGGAATGTTTTACTCTTTTGTACCATTTTGTCACTAATGTATGTATTTATGTATTTCTGAACTATTTTTTACATTAATAATTGTAAATTATTATTATTATTATTATTGTAAAAATAAATTGTCCAAATATCACCCAGCACACCTGAACTAAAAATTATGTTTTAATACATTGAATACATAAAGCAAAAATATTATATGCATAGGTACAGTACATGCAAATCAGTAGCAGCAGCCAAACCTTTTTTGCAAATTGGTAGGGTCCATTTATATATTTACTGTGGGTGTATAAAAAATTACGATGCGGGACATCTCGTATGTGTGTGTGTGCGTCGGTGTGGCTGAAGCTCTTGGTGTCACAGTGATAAACTACTTTTCTATTATTTCTCATCTTTTAGGTTTGCTGGAGGACAGACAGGCTGAAGAAGAGCCGTCACCGCTGAAATCCGCCTGATGGCTTGACGGCCAGATTGGAAGGTTTCTAGGAGATACAGTAATTGGTTCTCAAATCCTTTTCTTGTGTCTAATCTCCAGGGACTATTTGATTGAGATGGGGTTTTTTCATGGTAAATTATGGGTGGACTTCAAAATGAAGAGTCCTTCTGTAAACACAAGGTTAATGAATTGTTTAGTTCCTGCATTACATTCAACTTCTGCATATCTGCTGTGGTTGTTAGCCTGCTGCTACGGCTGATAGCTTTCTTTTGTCTTTAAAGTTGTTTCTTTATCCCAGAGGCTTTGCTTGCTTGCAGTTCTATGCCTCTGCTAAAGCCCCGGGGAGAAAACTCAAGCTCACAGTGATCCTACATGCTGAGGCTGAAATTGCTGAGAAGCCCAAAATAGCCTCGGTTAGCATTTGTGCTGGGAAGCGATACTGCACACCCTTTATTGTTCTGCCTCTTTCTTGCACTTTCAGGACTTGCATTGGAAGGGCTGTGTACCTATAAACTGATAATGACGGCTTTGATGAAGTGTAAATGACAACAAAAACACAAACCTTCCTTTCCACGCCACACCGGGCAGAATCCAAAGCTGGAGGGTTCAAAGCATCGAGAAATACGCCGGACTGACACTAATTTAGACCAAATTTACTTCAGTCTCACTGAGACAAAGTAATGCTGTTTCGTTTGGAATTAATTTCTCCTAGGTTGTTTCATCCTTTACAAAGTGTTGATTATGGGTTAGCAATCATCTATTGTCTGGATTTTCTGACTCACTTTTCCATTGGAAGCCAAACCCCATTGACTTAGGGCGTAAAGGCATGGAGACACACACATACATACTTTCATGCATTCTTCTAAACATTGGCTTTTGGACAGTGGGATAAAACAGAGAACTAGGTTTCTGAAGAAATCCTTCTTTTTGGCAATTTATTTGAAATATAGCTAATACGTAAGGTTGTGGTCCATAAATGTATTTGTTGTGACCCGTGAAATTCACAGCAAAGTCAACTTTGTCACCCATATTATGAAATGTTGGGCTCCAAAAACATAGTCTCCAATTATGATATCTCTAATGACAAGTATTGTTCTAATTCATAAAAGTATATCGGAATGCTTGGACCGGTTTGTCAAAATCCATATTTTATGGTTTTTGAGCTATTGAACTTTGACACTTTTTGTTAGATGACACAATGACTCTTTTCTTTAGGGTCACAGAACTATTTTTGGACAGGACAGTGTGTCATAGCGCCACAGATAATCTGTTATAAGCAAAACCAACCGGATTATGTAATGAAATATTCATTCTTTCCCTTCTGAAAATCTCTGGAGTCAAGGCGTGTGTTCTCTGTGCCAGATGCAGAAACGCACACACATGCTTTATGACCTCAAGGTCAGATTACTGTAATAGTTTTCTGAAAGCTTCTTCTACTATGCGTGTTAATTTCTCACAAAATCAATTTTTGGTGAATGTGGTGAGGTACATTTTTTTTCACACAATTATTTTCTCCTAGCCATTGTTTCCTCTGTGCTTGCTCATTGTTCATAGTAAAATCTTAATTTTGTTAAGATTAACGAATCTTACCAAATTAAATCTTAACACATTTTGTTCGTTTTGTGCACCTGTGTTTATGGTTTTACACATTTTTAACTGAATATGCTTAATAATAAATAAATAAATAAATAAATAAATAACAATATTAAATTATTAATAAAATAAAAAATGTAAAAAAATAAATAATAAATAATAAAAAAATAAATAAAGAATTATTCTAAAAGTATAAAATAAATGATTTGTTTTTATTTGAATTTTATTTATTGAAAGCCGCAGTATTTTGCATATACATAATAACTTCAATCACATTATATTATCATTTTACCTTAATTTTCTGGGCAACAAACTCCCAAACTCACCGTTCTGGCTCTTAAGTGAGGTTTAAATACATCATTTAATTTATGTATTCATCAATCCAAAGCTGAACTACTTGTTCTTTTAAAAGTGGGCAAGAAGGTAGGACACACACTCTGGATTGGTGGACAACTACAACCATATACGTGCATTCAATTTCTCACACACCTATGGACAGTTCAGAGTGCCAAAAGACCACTTGGAAACACGTGGAATCCTCACACTATAAATTCCCCATCAAACTAAGTTTGGGGTTTAGTAGGTTACACACAATGTCATGAAGGTGCTCTTTACTCTATATACTCTATATAATATTTATACATAATAGATGTGCTGAAAACATCCGTTAATGAAATATTCTGTTTACCTGAGCCTGTGGAGATGTTTGGTCATTTTTGAGTATTATTAAAGTCTGTCATACGTCTGTGTTTGTACTGTTGACTCGTTTGCCGGTCTTTTTAAGGTTTGTGGTTCGAGGCAGGAATGCAGACGTGTAGGCGTGAGCCAACAACTGTGGTTACGTGTGGATTTTCCCCATTCCTCTAAACCTGTCCCTTACTAAAATCACTTGCTTCTTACTTTTTCTGGCGGCCGTCCATTATATGATGACAGAGAGGGAAAAAGCAGTTCTTCAGAAAAGTGGCTTTGCAAAGGCCAAATATTTACAACTGGGTAGACGGTGGCGTAGTGGGTAAGTCTCAAGTTCGATTCCCAGAAAGATTGAGGGTTTTCTGGGTAAAGGTTTTTAACTATGTCCTCTGTCTCTGCGCTCATTAAGTCTAAGTAATCTGTATTGTCAGTTCTGATTCACGTACTGGACATACAGATCTAAATTGTGTTTTTCTACTCATCCTCTTATATTCATTCTATATCCCCAAACATTCATTTAAAAAAAAAGCGTTCTCAGTTGAAGAGTTGAGTCTCAAAAATTGCTCATAGGTGTTAGTGAAAGTGAACGTGTCTCTGGACTTCAGGCCAATCGTCAATTGTTAATTTAAATTGATGGAATTATCATCACTTTATTTATAATAAGAGGCTGCCACATATTGAAAACTGCTTGATTTATACTCGCTATAGACAGTACAGACACTTCTGTCTTCTCATTTGAGTAGTCAGAAATGAGGCCTGAGAGAACAGCAGATTTTGTCTGATATACAGCAAAGTCAGTGAGATTGTCAATTAGGCCACTAGAGACATTAGTGAAATTGTGCTCTGCTTTTAACCACTAAGTTACCCACAAACCCGGAGGGTCCGTGGGGTCTGGTGGGCATGTGGGGATCAGTGTATGCCTAGCACATTCCGTGGATCAGAATCAGTTAGTCAGTTTAAATCTAGATTGAAACACATCTCTTCAATGAAGCATATTTGTAACTGTAATCATAACATATTCAGTGACTAATATTAACAGATAGGAAGGCTGCATAAGTTAGAAGTCCGGAACCGAATCGAACCGGCACCAAAGCATCACAACTATTATTATTGTCTTAGAGCCCTTCAAAGCGCTAATAGCTTTCAGTCCCCTGCCAAAGTCCAGAGTGATCCACATCCCGCTTGGCAGAGTGTTGATACCACCAGGATGGAGACAACGTCGCTAGGAATGTCGCACCGCCGAGTCAGAGATGACGTCGCATGGAGGAGTGTCGTACGACCAGGATAGAGATGACGTGGCTTATAAGAGTGTCGGTACAACCAGGATGGCAAGGACGTTGTTCCGAGGAGTTTTCAATTAGGAACCCCTGCCTTGTCATGGGAGGGATGAGCTGCCAGAATCATCTTCACCAATGACTATGTAATGTTAGCATGTTAGCATGCCATAGGAGACTGGCACCAGAGAGTCAGGTTCTCCCTAGGTTTATTTTCTCTCACCCCGCCAGAGATGCTTTGTTTTCCTAGCCACAGTCGCAATCTAGCTTGCTCTTCTGGTCATAGCCCATAATCTGAACACCGATGAACAATGGACATTTCTCTTTTTTAATTTACTCTTTTTTCCAAATTTTGAACACATTGTTTCACAATATTTCACATTGTTGTGAATATTATTTCTTTTTTAAACACTCTTTTTTTTTCATATGTCTGCATAGCAATTGGTCTGGGACTAGCGCTGGTCTGGGACTAAGAAAAGTGCTATATAAATCAATTTGAACTTGAACTTTCCCAAGGACACTGTTTCAGAATCAACAAGCGGGATTCAAACCTGCAAGCTCTTAGACACAAGTCCAATTCCTTACCACTGGACCAGTAAACTACCAACCCAACCCGACTCAGCTTGTTCCACCTCGAGACTCAGATGGGGTCAGATTCAATTCAGCCGAGTTACTTCCGCAACAAATGCCATTGTGTGGAAAGGTGACAGAAGCGTCATCGCCACGTCAACCCAAAAACACTATGATATTTCTCAAAGGTTTTTCCTTCTTCAATGCTCAGGAGACGTATTAACTGTGCATTACAATTACATTCAACAGGGACATTTTTTTCCTGCATATCATGTTTTCTTTCTCAGAATATCAACGTTTTCCATTCACATTGTGTTGAGGCGTATTGATATGCAGATTGTTGGGTAATCATTTTGCTGTTCTAGGAAAGCCATTGTTGAGAGCAGAGGAACAAAACAAGCCCACGTTTAAGTTACCGATTTCATTGTAAAGTGTTGAATTTTAGAAGCATTTCTGTGAAAGGACCAGTATTCAATGACAGGGTGGGCGAACGGAATAAAACCAGTCGTCTGGTCATATGATCTTAATCTTTTGGACTGTATGAAAATGCCAGTTTCAATGAGTGAAACTACTTTTGTAGTGGAGGACTTTTGTATGAGAATTCTTTTTTTAACATGAAGAGGTTCAGCTCAACTTGTGTTGTTTCACTGTACATATATTTTTCACACATTTTCTACACTAAAATTTCTTTTCATGGGAAAAAATATGCTTCATAACTGATGCTACAAACCCTGTGTTGCTAAAGCCTCCTGTGAAATGTATCTGATAAATATGGTAATTTAGTGGTAGAATTGTGTGTATAATATTGTGTGGGAGTAATGAAGATAACGGGTAAAGTTGATATAGTCTGCACAATTTTATCATCTAGTTTTGAAGAATTTAATTATTTGAAATGGTTTCTTTTTCCTGGACATATTTGTATTTAATGTCCCAGATAATGTGTCTTTGTAGTTTAAACACGGAACATTCTAGGCATAAAACAGCCCAAAGGAAAATACAGATCTATTTTTTTAATCAGCTAATGCATAATTTAAACATACGTATTCATTTATTGGCAAGAGAAGAAGAAAAATGTATCACACTTAAAAAATAAAAGCTGTGTCTTGTTGATATTAATAGCCACAACGATAATAACAACACATTTTTATGAAACATTTAATTTGTATGTTATTATGTTACATTTAGTATTTACTACAAACCGTTTACTGTACATTCCTGGTTTGTGATTTGGAGTTTCAACACTTCAGATCTCAGATGCTGGTTTGTCTGTGAGAATGACAGTGAGGAGAATTAAATATATGTTCTGGAGGCTGCTGTCAAGTTCCATTGTGTTCCCCTGCCACTAATCCATTCATCGCTTTCTGCTGAGCATGTAATTGGACGTTAAAAATGTGACTTATAATCTATGGCTGGATGCGTGCGTATTGACCGCTGTTGGTATTAGTCTCATGACTAAATGTCAGTCGCTCTCATTGTCTGAGCCTGAGCCCCAGGGTCTCGGGGTCTTAAGTGGATGTTGCGTATTCAAACAGTTCCTTACAATTTGTTTTTCCACCTGGTAAAGCATCACATAAAGACTAAAGATTACACTGTGTATTTAAAATGCGCCTGGAAATGCAATATTATCTATTAAAAAATATAAAATATGCTGAAGCTGCATTATTTGAAGCCATAAAAAAAACAAATGGATTATTTTGTTGTGGTGACCAGCTTTAGGGATTCTGAAAAAAAAAGAACTGGATGGATTTTAAAGCCCTTTATCGAGACTCCAAAGCAAAGACATGTTGTTAGAAAGATGTAATTTGGTTGTTTTTCCAAGCTGAATTATAAAAGGATTAGAGGCAACCAAACAATTTAAATTCCGACAATGCTAACGTATGCATACTTACACTTTATAGATCAATATTACATGTAAAAGCTGCTTTTAAATGCGTTTGATCACTTTCACAGTTTGAACAAACAATTTTGCACCATCTAACGTTAGCGGGCCAAAAAATCCACTAAACTCGTTAAAAAAAAAGAGTCGTCTAGCTAACGGCAAAATAGCATTTTTGAAAATGTTTGAAATACTGAGGAAAAATATACTAGGTAAGATCTTGTCGTTGTATCTACGTTTGCACATCGCTCTCATTTTCAAAGCGAATCAGTGTTTAAATGCGAAAAGGTAATTGATTTCATTTGTGTTAATATTCCATCACTGCTAGTTCTGACCTTTGGAGTGTGAAGCACTTAGCTTTGCTAATTCCAGCGCCATTAGAGAGGCTTTCTCTACTGACTCTGCCTTCTGCCACTAGGCAATAATGGGTTATCTGCTTAGCTTGTTAAATGAGGTGTAAAATGAAATGGCACATGATTTGCTTTTCATACTACAAGCTATTTCTTAAGCAGCGGACAGCCATGTTGCTAAATGAATCAACATTAGCCTGGTTCGACGGTCAGGACATAATATCGATTCCGATTTCATAAAATTTAAAAATGTAAATGAAAGGCCTGCTTTAGCTCAAGGAAATGTTTTCAAGAGTAAACGTTATTTGCAACAAAGAATAATCTAATGTGCATGTAGGTACGGAATAGCACGTACGGATCTTAACACTAGAGTTCTCCCAGAAAACATCAATGTTCTTAAAACCCTTTTGTCTTGACAAACTTGAGCAAACTTTTATTACATATACAGTATATATTTTACATGTTTGTGTAACACGAAATCTGTTACACAACAGCCCTTATGTGCAGTAATGACAGCATAGGATTATAATCTGTGTTACTAGCGGTTAAATTATAGGCTTTCCACTTGTAAACGGCATTTATTTCATACATTTTATAAACCAGAGGGACGAGCAGCTTCTTTCATGCTAAAACACTGTAGTTCCTTTATTCACGTCTGATATATTTTTCATGCAGACTTTGTGTGTTCAAGTTCAAGTTCAAGTTCAATGCATTTGTAAAGCGCTTTTCAAGTTCAAGTTCAAGTTCTGAGCATTTGTCTCAAAGTCTCAAAGCCCACGTGTGAAAACGTACGAGAATTGTTGTTGCTTCTTATTCATTTGATTGTATGGTTGTTGGTGTTAAGTAAATGGCTATGATTATCACTAAGACTATGACAAGACAAAGACAATGACCACAGTTCACAGTTACAACTGCCTCAAAGCCGCTGTGTGAAAATGCTAAAGTAAGAGATTGTTGCATTTTGTCCATTGCTTGTGGGTGTTAACATTATGGCAACAACTATGACCAGTGAGCAAGCAACAGATGCGACTGTGGCAGGTAAAGTTCCATGTGAAATAAACCCATAGCTACAAACAGAGCCATTTTACATTTCATTTTAAGCATCCCAAAGTGTCTTTTTAATAGCCATATTGTAAATAGGATTGAGGATATGTACTTATGGACTAGAGAAAAGAGTTTAGAGGTTAGAAAACAACACGGGATGAGGGGGCCTTTCAGCTTTCACACACCTGGAGCAACAGCGGGAGATCAGTAAGAGGCGGAGTCAACCTGTCAGTCGATGGAGTGACAATCAGCTCTTCGTAACCACATCACGACTCCACCTAGTGACCCCGGAGTGAGGAAGACGGAAGTCTACCGTCGAAACATGTAATGTAAGGTATGTCTTTTGACGGCAAACCGATACGTGTCAGACAAAAGAATCTATCTAGTAATTAAAATAAATAGAGACTAAGTTTCCACTACGTTTGGTATTTCAGTATTGAATGCATCATCATTCACCACTGTGTAAGTGCTGATGACAGAGATATTCCTGATCTTGTTTTTAAATCTGACTAATTGATCACATGCACAGTCGTGTAAAGTACTTGACTAAATAGACTTTGTGAGTTTACTTAAGTATTTGTTGGTACAACTTTTGTAAAAACAAAAGCAACTGTATTACGTAGAGTACACATATGTACTCTTCACTCCACTACTATTGAATAGACACTTACCATTACTCGCTACATTGTGATTGCCATCTGCAGGTTGCTAAAGGTAATGGACACTATTTAAGCACTAAATTAGCAGTTGCACTTTTATTCTGAGACTGATCTTTTGTTCCTTTTTTATATCTCTTTTCTTCTGCCACTTTGAATCATTGAGGTGTTGCATTTAATTTCCATATTAGGTAATAAAACCTCTTCAAATGAGGTTTTTTTTTTTGCCTTTTTAGACTTGTCTATGGTCTAATAAACGTATAATCTACTTCTAATTCTAAATCTAAATTCTAATACGTACTAATCTCTACCGCGTATTCAATGACGGCTTCTGTAATCAAGATACATTTTGGTTGGTTGGGTAAATGGCAAAAAAGGGCTACGGAAACCCGCAGAACTAGAAGTCGGTCTGTGCCGGAGATTCTAATGAAGCCTTAAGAAAGAAGTAACCTTCCTGTGGTGGGACAAAACAGGGAAACGCCCTTTACAATTTATATAATCTTCACTACATGATCAATATGGACGAAAAACAAAAAAGATCTAATCCTCTACAAGCAAGGTGTGGTGAAACGCATTGTGAGAGTTTGTTAAGGATGATTCCAATTATAAAAGTAAAGGTATAATAACTAAAATGCATTTTGAAACAATTTAATACACACATGCACGCACACACACACACACACACACACACACACACACACACACACACGCACGGACACAGATAGAAATACAGTCTCTGGTGGACTGGATAGGTGAATAGGTCAGTAAAAGTAGGAGTCCAAAGAGTTATTGGAATTAGTGGCAAATGGTCAAGCCTGACGGACCCAGGATGCAAGAACCAACTCTGACCTGAAGGGTAAAAGATGCTGAACTGGACAAACTGAACTGGACCTCATTTCTTCAAACTGCCAATGGAAAGTTGCCCATTTATTGACCTCAGTTGGAGGTATTTGGAATTCTACTGTATGTATGTAGAGTCTGGATGTTTTCTCAGTGCCAAGTTCAAGTTGAGTGCATGTGGCGCAGTTAAAACTGTCTCAAAGAGCATGTGTGAAAAAGTAAAAAAAACGAAGATTGTTGCATTTTATTCATTTGTTTGGCATCGTAGAAAAGAGGAACCCGAAGCTTCTATGAGATTCCATCTTCTCAAACGGTCTGATTGACATCAAATCCATCTGGTGGCTCCAGTGCCAGATCCCCAAAACCTCGAAATGAGAGTTTTTTAGAACCTTCATGAAAGGTACATCGCCTGTAGATGCCAGCAATCCTTGCCCGCCATTGTTTGGCTCGTGACCTGTTGCTTATCACCTTTTTCTTTGAGCACAATGTAAATTGACTCTGGCAATAGTTCAATGATTTTGGCCTCCAGCGAGGACATTAAGCTCCTGGTATTAAATGATGCCAAGGCCCTGCTGATCTCGTTGGCTCTCTCACAAAGGCCAGACGAAAACTCCATTGTGATTCGGAGGCAGTGGACATCACATTTTATTCTCTTTTTTTCAGGGATGAGACCTTTCTGACAATCTTTGAACCATAACTGAGAGAAATCATGTTGTTAATGCTACCCTTGCATGGTTACACCTGTAGAAAATTGAAGTCTCTCTCTGACTCTCAGGGTTCCACAGCTCTCCCTTGACATTCATTTTGCCTGAGATATGAATTCTGACACGTAGGTTTTACAACAAAGCTCGGGCCGCCTCTCGGACGCATTAAAACCACCAGCCTGTGTCCAGCACGAGCAGATAAACAGAGATGACTGTTAAAGCATGAACACACCGCCACTGAATTACTGAAAAATAATACGGTGAGCTTGCTGAATGATGCATTATTGAAGACGCTACTGCTGTGTGCTAAAGCACTGTTTTTTGCTAGCTAGCATTTTATTCTAGTGGAAAAATGCGTCGCAGATGATGAATTTTAGGTTGACTGCGCACCCGAGTGTAATATAAAGTGAAGCCATTTCTTTAAGATGCACATTGTTGTATTGCTTTTTGTGTCAGGAAACATATGCCACATGTTCTCTGGACTTTATTTCCCATGTTTCTTTGTTGTCCTGTGTATATGTTTGCTTTCATTCCCTGTCATTATACTCACACTGGACATGTTACAAAATGACAGCTATGAAATGAATGTTTTCTGAAGTGAACAAGCAAATAAAATTGTAACTGTACAACGTGTGTGTCTGTGTGTGTGTGTGTGTGTGTGTGTGTGAGCATGAACGAGACTTTATTTACCCCACTAGGGGAATTTCTGAAATGCATGCGTGTGTGTGTGTGTGTGTGTGTGTGTGTGTGTGTGTTTTTTATGTGTCAAATGTTGCATTATTGTCAAATGCAAATATTGGAATAATAAAAGTTCTACTATAGATCTGTCTGTGTGTCCGCCCATCCATCCACCAATTCATCTTTTTAATCAATTCTTCCATTCATTCATTCATCATGAAGATAACCATCCATACATTGAATAATTTATCCATCCAACCATCTATACATCCATAAATCCATCCATACAGCCAACCATCTATTCATCCAACCCTCCAACCAAGCAACCATCTGTCATCCATCCATCCATCGATCCATCCAACCAACCATCTTTCATCCATCCATTCATCCATCCATTCAACTTTCATCTAACCATTAATACAAGAGAGACACAAGGTCATATTGTGTGGAATACGGTCTTTTTCCCAAGTGTTTTATTGACTTAAGTGTCACTTTGATTCACCAATCAGTCTGAACTGGTCAGTCAGAAAGAAATCACCTCTTTATGACGCACCAAGAAAAATTAACAACACAATTTCATTGTAGCAATTTAATGAAAATAAATGAATCTGTTAGTTTTGCGTAGCTTTTGTGTTTACATTTATTTGCCACTACAATACAATAATTCCACATTTTTACATTTTAGATGTGACACAATATCGAGCGTGGGACATGTTTCCCAATGTTGAATGAATATGCACCTTTTAATGTTGGATTGTTTTATGTTTATTGATATCAGTTGTGAGAGAGTTGTCTTTTCTCATCCATTGATCAATCCATTTACCCACCCGCCCATCCATACATCTAACCATTTTTCCAGACTTCATATAATTAGAGTAAGGGCGAATCCAGCCAAAACTGTGTTTATCGAGTAAACAACAGCGTTGGATCAAAGTGTAACACACAGCCCACAATCTGGCAACACACATCGACCATGGCAGAGAAAAAAGAGGTGAATGTGAAGTGTTTGAAAACGAATACTGGAGACCAAGGAATGGAGAACGAGGCTTGAACACAGGAATTAGCAAACTTTGGAAGAAAGCACTATTCTGATGAGTGTATCTGTTCCAAAGGAAACACAAGACTGTGCGGCCTTGAGTGTCTGATTATAGAGTCAAGCAGTAAGAAGCAGGTGGTGTTAAAGGACAGTGACTGAGAAGGATGTAGTGAGGAGTGCGGGTGGGTCAAAATGCCTTGGTTCTGGCATTTCCCTGACTTAAGTGTAAAAATCTGAAACAAAAAAAGTCATTAGAATTGTATAATATTGTAAAGAATTTCATATATTTCATTTTAATATTACCATGCGGATTACAATGAAGTCAACAATAATTCTGACACATTAAACTGGTTTTGTTTCAAATTTTGTTCAAATGTATTTCATCTTCATTTGTTTGATTTTATAACTCCATACAAAGGTAACAAATGAAAAAATATCACGTTATAAATTGTATAATTAGTAACAATAATAGTAATAATAATATTTATACAATTTATAACAATGGTTATTGTTACGATTATAATGTATATTCACTTATAACAACAACAACAACAACAATCGTAATAATAACTACTACTGTATTATTATTACTGATCATGTTTTTATTGTTTTATACTGTATGTTAGATTAACTTTTCATTTGACTGTAAATGTAATATTGTAAACACAAATGTATCCCATGTTGAGAGTTACACGTGTTAACTATTGTACACTTCAGTTTTAGACAACTTTTCGTCATCTTTAATTTACTGTAAAATCAGGTCAATTTTACCCCCTGTTATGTTTAAACTAATAAGATTCATCACTTTCTTTAAGTTATTCATGGGTTAGTCTTTATGCAGACACTATCAAAGAAGAGCTTCTTTGGAAATCTTCTAGAACAACAGTGCTACTTACAAGTGTCAAACATTTTTCCCTGGAACATGGAACAAGAGCTATTTTCAAAGGTCCGATGGGAAAAAGACACAGCCTGTGACTTGTTGTCTTAGAAAATATATTTTGTGAGTCAGATGGCAGCAGATCCTTTCATGAATGATGCATGGTCTGACTGAGAGAACTGGCCTCCACATGAAAGAAAAAAAAATGTGAATATGAATTACATGGCAAACAACCTCCAGAGCTCTGCTCCCGAAAGTAAATACGGACGATTCACTGTTTTCATGATCTCCATCTACTGCTTTGTCTTTTAATAAGCGAGTACAATTAAAAGCTACAAATCCCCTGTCAATTTTGTTGTGTACCTTATTTCCTCTACTGTGGTAGTTTTGGTCCACCCAGGTGTTGCAAATTCACATGCCAGTCCTGTATGTTCTACAACTATCCTTAATAAAGACACTGACCCCCACATGCCCACCAGGACCCCACAAGGCTGCCCACTGCTCCGGGTTTGTGTGGAATTAATATTCCAGATGCAGTCCTATTGTGGTGTTTCAGATTCCCTATTTTTCTTAGTGTAAGATACTTTGAAACAATGTCGAGTGATCAGACAAAGAGGAAATGTCCTCCTTCTGCAAGAGACTGAGAAAATGGCTGGACTAGGACAGTTGCTGTATGGCTACATATATGAGCCCAGTTTGCTTCATCAGTGTGGATATATGGATTTACACACAAAATACGCTTTTCTTCATAAAAATAAATAAATAAATAAAAGTGACCAAAACAAAACAAGACGAAGCATACATTTCAAGACAATAAAAGCATGTAGAGATATGAACCATTAGCTGAACTGAAAGATGTACATTGGAGCCATAATGGAGACAGGTTGGGCAACTAAACAATAATTACTAAACAATCATTTTTTTCTGTCCACAACGCAGTCATGGTTTTCCTTTTTGCCAAAAATAAATCTTTGAAATATGATCCCTCTGGTTCAACTTGCTTTTTTTCTGTTCACTCTGACACCTTGAGGCTGTAACTGAAAGTGCAAGTTTGAACTACTTTACCAAAAAAAAAAAAAATATATAATAATGATAAATGAATAAAAATTGTGTATGGTGCTTTTTGGACATTGAAAAAAAAAGGTTGGTTATATTCACATAAATACCTGTGGCACTGTGGTAAAAGTACACAGATAATTCTCTGCAAAGCTCATTGGTCCATCGCACCGTATTCGCATAATAAGAGAAAACATTTATCCCAACTCTCCTTTATCTGTACCGATGAAGTCACGTGATGTCTGAGCAGCCTCTCTCACTCGTTCGCCCACCCACACTCTATCATAAACTGGTCTTCTCCAGAGGGAATCCTGTCTGGACTAATGTACTGTCCATCAACAGATTGGACTTCTGCCTCTTTTTGATATTTCTGCTCCAGTGGAGAGTTAAATAAATGTCCTGCTGGCCCGCAGCTCCAGACGCAGTTTGTTCCAGGGTGTGCTGCCATTCCAATAGCGTTTTAATTTGGGTCAGAGTGATTTCCAGGCAGAGCTATGCATGACAAATTAAGCACCTAGGAAGCAAATGTCTCCCCTGTTGCCTGAAGTGAGTCTGCTTGACTACACAATAGACTTCAGCCTTGCGAGGCACAAAAGGCAATAAAAATGTTCTCAAACAGAGCAGCATGTGCAGAAACAGCCAGTGTTTGGGGAGAATATAAATGTTTGGCCAATTTTGACAATGTGCAGTGGTGAGTGAAAGCCAACCACTGTGTTGTAGAGCAGAAAATGGTAAAAAAAAATAATAATATTAATAAAATAAATGTGTCTGAATGTAATCACACAGCACCTTAATTCGAATGATGTCAACGGGCCTCACACATAACGCTGCTTCAAACTGATAGAAAATGCTGAAAAAAAAAATTCTGAGTGTGTCTGTGTGAGTTTTACTAGAGAATAAACAAATTGTCTCCATGCTTTCGCATCCATCTCGGCGCCCTTGAAAACACACATCTTTCTTGATTATAAGTGTGCGTAAACGGTAAGTGTCGAATGAAGAGATGCTCAGTAGCTTTTGTAACCTAATTTTTAAGTGCTTTTTACAGCATTTGTAATTAAGTTTCAAGACATTTTGTTATCAAAAGGTAATTTCATTTCATGCATTTTTTGCAGCTACCAAAGGAGGCCTAAATTCAGACTTAATCAATTTTTGTTTTATTTAAATTGACATTTCTCTTGGTGCTACAGATACTATTTTACAAGAGAACGATATTGTACTCATAAGGATAAATGATGTTAAAGGAAATGCATTATATTTTGTCATGTCAAACTATATACAATTCGATCCAAATCTGTACCGCTTACTCCATTTCTAGGTCATGGGGAGCTGGCGCTATCTCAGAAACTCTGGACCTGGGTTGGGACACACTCTGGATTGGTGGTCAACCTTTTGGAGAGCGGGATACACACATTCACACACTAACCTAATTCACTTTAACGCATGATTTTGTACTGTGGGAGGAAAGCGAGACCCAGAGCATACATACAAGAACATACAAACTCCACGCATACACAAACACACACGCACGCACACACAAGCATTTTTGTGTTGATTTATATATTTTATACACACACAAACATACAAAATTGCTTCAATGAAATTTTATCTACGTCCTCCGACGATCCTATATATGGGCTCTGAAAAATTGTCCATAACGCTGACACAAATGATTTAACCTACTTTTTTTTTTACTTATTTAATCTTAACAAACAGATTTTTCTCAAAAAGGATAAAAATATCTGTAAATGGAAAGAAACGTATATAGACTAAAATACTTTTCATATAAAAATATTACATGACACTACAATATAATGTCCAGAGAATACTTTGAATGCACACACAAGCGCATGTGCACGCACACACACACACACACACACACACACACACACACACACACACACACACACACACACACACACACAGACAGATAACAGATATACAATTTTATAGAAAAAGCGAGATAAAAAAATGAATGCTCTCTTTAAGTGATGGATCCGTCTGAATGCATATTGCATTTCGCCTTCCTTGCATGTAAACAGCTTGTGAAAGCACAGTGGCTGTGTCTCAATTCACCAACTGTCATCTTTAAAGATAACAGATCTGCCTTATTTCTATCAGATGTGTGCTTCGACTAAGACCGGATGAATTAAGTTGTTGCCCCCCCCCCACATCTGTATCACCTTGTCAGTCTCTCATGGGAGGAGAGCGGTCCAAGTACCCAAGTGTCACTCATTTTATCTCTGAGCAAACACTAAAGCCAGCTCAGTGTTTGCATCAAACAGGGCGTTTGTGTTTCTCTGAGGGAACTGAATCCTTGTCTACACCCCACCCTCACCCCCCCGGCTCTCTGTCCTGCTGTAGCGAGGAGATAGATGCGGGAGTGATGGAGGTCTTTCCTCTGTGCACTGAAGATAAGTGCTGAAATCATTTGCTCACTGATGGAACTTTTCTGATGAGCCGGTTGAACTCCTTAAAGTCTTCCACCCTATTCTCGGGCAGATCACATGCGATAGTTACATAATCATGTCAGAGTGGTGGTGCCTTGTTTTTGATGTGCAGTATCCCATTATTTCTGGCTGGCAGATAGGAACTTAATTAGAAACATAATGGATCTGCTGAACATCAGACAAGGCTAATTATGGCGACCCGGCGTGCAGGGATAATTGAGGTTTTAGCGATGACCCGGGGTCAGCCAGACCCCCTTTCAAATTCCGGGCTCTTCTGGACACCAGCGTTCAGGTTAGTCTTTTATCACACCCATTTTCTGCTTGAACAATTTCTCAATTTCAAAAGGTAAAAAAAAGAAGAGAAAAGGATGATGTTACGTCTTTGTTTAAATTGTGCATTAAAATTATCACATTCTAGCTGCACTCTCCCATCAAAGCTTGTATAGTGAGTGCAAAACATTTTTTTTCTCTCCATTAAGTCCCTGAGTCTGTCCCTCTAGGCAGAGTCTGGGTCTTGATCCAGCGCTGACTTCGCCTCATAGTTCGGCGTTAGCATACCTGGCTAGGCTAGCTTTTGCAGCATCAAATGCCGACCGAACAGTCCTCTCCGTGGAACAGCAGCAGATGAACTAGGATTAGAAGACCCCAGTCGTCACCTCATGTCACAGGGACATCTCTAATTGAATGAGAGAACACAAACTCCAGCTAATCCTTGACAAGACAGATCTCTCTGTGATTCTTGCTCACCCATCCATACAGCACAACTTTACTGCTCAACCTAGCTTAACCAAGTAAGCACCATTCAAGTCTTTTCAAAAACCTTTTGTGTTCGGTTACATATGTTGTCTGCACACATCAAAACGATACAACCTTGCTTCTCACAAAACGCTACCCTACTTCTACTTGAGGCTCTGGTAATCTCAAGGTTGCATTCCTGTAATGGTTCCTCTGAAGGACTTTGTGTTGTTGCAACACAGCTTCTGCAAATTTAGAATACTGCAGCCAGAATGTTGTTTAATAAACCAAATAGAACGTGTCACTTTTTCTGGTACTGCTTCCTACCCTGACTCTGTGGTCCAGGTATATTCTCCTTCCTGCCATTTACAATCAGAGAATGAACATCTCCTAGTAGCTTTTCTGTATTCTCATAGTGGCTTTGAGTTGCTCTTGGACTGAGAAAAGCGCTATAAAAAAAACTTGACCTTGAACTTGTAACTAAGATTAAAATCTTTTCATGGACATTGTCCTGCTGCTGTTGATGAAACAGTACAGTACAGACCACAAGTTTGGATACACCTTCTTATTCAAAGAGTTTTATTAATTGTCATGGCTATGAAAATTGTAGATTCACACTGAAGGCATCACAACTATGAGTTAACGCATGCGGAATTATATAGTAGTGTGACACAACTGAATATATGTCATATTATATGTTCTTTTTATTATATGTATTACTGCTTTGCAAACTCTTCACATTCTCTTGATGAACTTCAAGAGGTTGTCACCTTGAAGGTACTTCCAACAGTCTTGAAGGTGTTCCCAGAGAAGCTTCACACTTGTAGGCCCTTTTGCCTTCACTCCGCAGTCCAGCTCAAACCAAACTGTCTTGTATCTTGGTTCAGGTCAGTTGACTGTGGAGGCAGGTCATCTGGCACAGCAATCCACCATTCTTCTTCTTATTCAAATAGACCTTACACATTTCAGTGCGAATCCACAACATTCATAGTCACTACTGTTGATCACTTCCTGTTGCACGCTGTGTTTGTAGCTTCGCTGCTAAGCTGAGATCGTTACTAAAATAATCAGTACTCTGCATTAATTTCTCGGCGTAATCATCTAATCGGCGATCTTAGATCCACAACTTTTCTTTCAACTCCCGGAGTAAAGCCGCGGTTTCAACGAGTTTTCAGCGTCTTCGTACTCCGGAAAACTCTAAGGGTAAGATGTGTACGCCGGTGGCCGTAGCCTGCACCTCATGCTACATGTATAGTTTAGCTCTATCGGTTGGCGGCGAGGGATTTATTTGCGCTAAGTGCAGAGAGGTTTTAAGGCTAACCGATAGAATTGAGGAGTTAGAAACACTCATCCGGGCGTTAGAGAAGGACAGACAGCGTGAGAGTAGTGAGACGCTCCCGGATGCCGTTAGCATTAGCGCTGAGGCACATTCCTCGGTTCCGAGCGGAGAGGTCCAGCAGCAGGACAACTGGGTGACTGTGAGGCGGAATAGTCGCAATTCGAAGCGGCATCGCTCCTCCGTTCCGCTGTTAACTGCGAAGAGGCTTTCCCCGCTCAGAACAGCACCGTCTGAGACGCCTGCTGAAAGTGCATTGGTGATAGGAGACTCCATAGTGCGGAACGTGAGATTAGAGACACCAGCCAATACAGTTGTAATGTGTCATCCAGGAGCCAGAGTGTCTGATATCACATCGCGTCTGAAAGTGCTGGCTAATGCTAAACGTAAATATTCTAGGGTAGTTATTCACGCCGGCACTAACGATGTCCGACTTCGCCAGTCCGAGATCACCAAAACTAATATTAAAGAGGTGCTTGAAGCTGCCAAAAAGATATCAGACAAAGTAATTTACTCTGGCCCCCTCCCCGCTTACCGGGGTGATGAGACTCACAGTAGGCTGTGGGCGCTCCATGGCTGGGCGTCTGAGTGGTGTCCTTCGAATGGCATAGGTTTTATAGACAATTGGAGATCCTTTCGGGGAAGACCTGACCTGTTAAAGCCCGACGGCCTCCATCCCTCGTGGAAGGGGGCCGCTCGTTTATCTTATAATATAGCCTATAGTTTAGCGTCTAGATCGTGACTCGCCACCATTGCCCAGGTCAGAGAGCAGGCGGCATCACTTAACCAGCCGCCTGCGTACTGCTCACAGTCACCCAGTGCATTTAGTGCATCTAGATACAATCCTAACAATAATAATAAAAATAATAATAATATTATCAGCTCTATTAAAACCAATAACAACAACAATATCGATAATAAAAATGCTAAAAGTAATAACAGACACAACATAGAAACGGTATCACAATCTCATAAGCCTAGCCATAGAAACCGGTCATTAGACAAAGAAAAAATGGTGCTTAATCATATTAAACAGACCAAGACTTATACAAACAAATATTTAAAGCTAGGTCTCTTAAACATTAGATCCTTAGCACAAAAATCTCTTATCATAAACGAAATGATTTTGGATAATAAGCTTGATGTTTTAGCGCTCACAGAGACATGGCTAAAGCCAGACACCTACACTAGCCTAAATGAATCAACTCCACCTAATTTCTCTTACGAACATGAGGCACGATTAACCTCCAGAGGTGGAGGCGTCGCTACCATCTATAATAATAATTTCAAGATGAATAGGAAATCAAACTTTAAATTCTGCTCTTTTGAACTGTTAGTACTACATATGGAGCCAGATATAAATCGGGAATCAATACTTATTGTGACAGTGTACAGACCGCCAAAGCACAATACTGACTTTTTAAATGAATTTGGGCAACTACTAGCAGAACTCATCATTAGAGCAGATAAAGTGATTATACTCGGCGACTTCAACATTCACCTAGATAATGTTAGTGACTCTCTAACTCGCTCTTTTTATGATATTCTAAATTCCACCGGCTTTAAGCAAAACGTTATTGGCTCCACTCATAAGTTTAACCATACATTAGATTTGATTCTTTCATACGGTATCGTAGTTCATGATGTAGATATTGTTTCGGTGAGTGACTGCATTTCTGATCACTCTCTAGTTTCCTGCTTAATAAATATAGACATCCCAGCTGTGATCTCACCGCAATATCGCTCTTGTAGACTCATTAATTCCAGCACAAAAGATAATTTTATGAAACGTCTTCCTGATCTTACCATTTATACCCCTGAAAGAACAGAAGAGCTTGAGAATTTGACTGCACCTTAAATCTAACTTTGTCAAGTACCCTTGACTCTATTGCCCCTCTTAGGGAAAAGAGACTAAACACAAAAAACAAAGTGTTATGGTACACTAATGACCTAAAAGCCTTAAAATTATCAAGTAGAAAGTTAGAAAGGAAATGGAGAAAAACTAAACTGACGTTTTTCGCAGTGCCTGGAATGACAGTATAATCGCATATAAACAGGCCCTAATATCCACACGATCTACATATTTTAGTAAACTTATCTCTGCAAATCAAAATAATCCTCGTTATCTGTTTAAAACCGTAGCTCAGTTAACAAAGAAAAAGGGCACAGTAGACTCCGCAATCCCCCCACAGCTCACTAGTGTCGACTTTATCAACTTCTTTAATGACAAAATTACTAATATCAGAATGAAAATTGTATCCACAAATACTAGCCCTCAACTGGTTATACCGGAAATAAACCCACCCGCTGTCAAGCTTAGCACTTTCAAACAGGTCAGCCCTGATGAGCTCACTGAGATTATAGCTAAGACCAAGACGACCTCCTGCTTACTTGACCCTATACCAACTTTTTTACTTAAAGAAGTCCTACCATTAGTTAACGAACCAATCTTGAATATTATAAATTCGTCACTAGTTCTTGGTCACGTGCCACAAGCGTTCAAACAGGCCGTCATAAAACCGCTTATTAAGAAGCCACATCTTGATGCCGACGTGATTGCTAATTATAGACCAATTTCAAACCTTCCCTTTATATCTAAAATTCTTGAAAAAGTTATTTCGGGACAACTCTGTAAATTTTTGGAACAGAACGACAGATTTGAAAAATTTCAATCCGGCTTTAGATCGCACCACAGCACAGAAACGGCACTAATCCGAGTCACCAACGATCTTCTAATGGCATCAGATAAAGGGAACGTCTCACTCTTAGTTTTGTTAGATCTTAGTGCTGCTTTCGACACTGTTGACCATGATATTTTAATACATAGACTTGATCATTACGTTGGTATTTCTGGACACGCGTTAGAATGGTTTAGGTCCTATCTGTCTGATCGCTCTCATTTCGTCCATGTAAATGGAGTCTCTTCACCCAGATTTAGTGTTAAATATGGAGTTCCACAAGGCTCAGTGCTCGGCCCAATCCTTTTGCACTTTATATGCTTCCACTAGGGGACATAATCAGAAAGCATGGTCATAGCTTTCACTGTTACGCAGATGACACACAAATTTATATCTCGGCACGGCCTAATGAAATCTCAAAATTTGCAAATATATTAGATTGCTTCAGCGACATTAGTGATTGGATGACAAGTAATTTTCTCATGCTGAACTCAGACAAAACCGAATTATTACTTGTTGACTCAAACTTAAAGTCTGATGCACCCGAATACAGTATGAATCTTAATGGGCTTGAAATCTCATCCTCACCTAAAGTGAAAAGCTTAGGTGTCATTTTAGATAGCAAACTCTCTTTTGAAAGTCACGTGCACAACGTCTGTAAAACTGCCTTTTTTCACCTCAGGAATATCTCAAAGCTGCGTCACATGCTCTCCCGACCGGATGCAGAAAAACTGATACATGCGTTTATGACATCACGGTTAGATTACTGTAATGGTCTTCTGGGAGGTTCTCCTGCTAAACTAATAGATAAACTTCAGTTGGTTCAGAATGCAGCTGCTAGATTACTAACCAGAACAAAAAAATTTAGCCATATTAGTCCAGTGTTAATGTCGCTACACTGGTTACCTGTTAAATATCGCATCCAGTTTAAAATTCTCTTAATCACTTATAAAGCACTAAACGGTTTAGCTCCTCTATATCTCAGTGAGCTCATCACTTACTACGAGCCTACACGACTGCTGCGCTCTCAAAACTCCGGCCAGCTTATAATACCGCGAATCTCTAAAATCTACCAGGGAGGAAGATCCTTTTCATACTTAGCACCCAAACTATGGAATGCTCTGCCGAGTCCAATTCGAGACTCAGAATCAGTGAGTCAATTTAAGTCTAGACTGAAGACGCATCTCTTCAACGAAGCATATATTGACCTGTTATTATAACTTACAGAAAATATTAATATATCGTATAGAAAGGCTGCCTAGTTAGTGCTCGGAACCGAATTACACCTGCACCTTCAGAAAATTGTCAAAATCTATAGTACTTGAATTTTTCTAATTGCCTTGTATTATTTTTTTTTTTTTTTTTTTTTTTCTCCCCTCCTCTCCTGAGCGCCAAGTGTCGTACGACCGGAATCTCCTAGAGCTTCGGAATCATCGGTGGTGCTTCCTCGACCTCTGTGGACCTGATGACGCTGTTGGCTTGGAGCAGTGGAGCCGCCTCTTTCCCCATTGAGGAGGGAAACATCGTTCCAGAATCATCATTAAAAATGACGCGGAACAACCAACGCACTGATTGTGTAGTGTTAGAATGCCGGAGGAGACTGGCACCAGTGAGCCGGGTTCTCCCCAGGGTTTTTCCTCGTTAAAGAGGTTTTTTTACCTGGCCACTGTTGCGTATGTGCTTGCTCGCTGGTCTTTGTCTTTGTCTTGTCATAACCGCAGCCACTTAGTCAACACCAACAATCCAGACGACAAATTGAATAAAAAGCATCATTTCCTTTACATATTTACATGTGCGCTTTGAGACAGTTAAAACTGTGAAAAGCGCCTTACAAATACTCATTATTATTATTATTATTATTATTACTGTAAAGAAAATCCTTTGACTGGGAATGGTTGTCCAGATTTTTGTATCTCTGTCACTTTCACGACATAAGAAGCACTGAGGATTGAGCGCTTTCACTAGCACTTAACTAACACTCAAGAAAACCATCTGTGTGTTCACTGACTGGCATGATCTTCTGTCTAGTTGCATTTCTTGACATAGCCTTGTGTAAAGCATTTATGGTTTCCTTTTATGACAGTTATTTCTATCTTAGCAATATTGCTCCTCATTTTACAAGCCGTTTTGGATAAAAGCATCTGCCAAATGACTGTAAAGTAATGTAAAAAGCCTCCATGTTGCAGTTCAACGTGTGACTCAGTGGCATCTCGGCTGATGACGGAAGCCAGCTCACAACTGTCTTCTGTCAAAATCGTTTTCTGTTATAATTTCACTAGTCATAAATATGAACACATTACCATATGCTGCCATATGTTTTTAGTAGCAAACTTTGCTGTGGTAGTTGGAGTCAAAATGAAAATTCAAGTTTATTTAGCGCTTTTCTTAGTCCCAGACCAGAACGCTATGACCAGAAGAGCAAGCAAGACTGCGACAGTGGCTAGGAAAAGAAAACCTCTCTGGCTATCCCGAGGAAAACACTTAGGGATAACCCGACTCTCTGGTGCCAGTCTCCTCTGGCATGCTAACATTTCAAAGCCATCAGTGAAGATGGTTCCGGACGTTGTGGTCCTGCACGGCGTAAACTGTAGTGGCTCATCCCTCCCTTGACGATGCAGTGGCTCCTGATTGAAAACTCCTCGAAACAACGTCATCGCACTTACAATCCTCCAAGCGACGTCTTCTCCAACCCGCAGTGGTACGACACTCCTCCATGCGACGTTATCTCCGACCTGGTTTCTCAAGCGACGTCGTCTTTATCACAATGGTATCATCACTCCTCCAGCAGGGACGTGGATCACTCAGGACCTCAGCAGGGAAGGGAAACAAGCTGGAAAAGCTGAAGCTATACATCTGAAGCTATTATTTAAAAGGCTCTAAGACAATAATAATGGTACTGATGCTTTGGTGCAGGTGAGGTCCGATTCCGGATTCTACCTTATGCAGCCTTCCCAGTCGTTAATATTAGTCATTGAACATGTTATTATTACAGTTATGAATATGCTTTATTGTAGAGATGGGTTTTCAATCTAGATTTAAACTGACTATCTGATTCTGATTCACAGATTGTAGTTAATGTGAAAGTAATTAATTTCATCATGCTCCCAAGCGCAAATTGGAATTGCAATCTTCTCTATGCAACAATATTACGGAACAAATAGGAAGATCAACCAAAACACAACGGTAATCACAATACTGCGACAAAGTGTGCCAAAATTCAAAAGGCAACGCAGAACTCGAACGCTAACCTGAAGTGTAGCGTTTTGAGGTCAGAACCCCTGAGACTTGGCACCCTTAGCATGTCCACCACGCGTAATTGCAAATACACTTCGTGTTCAATTATGTTAAGTAATTTTTCCAGGTTAAATTAGAATGAAGTGACCAAATAAGGAACATCACCACATCAATCATTGCTAGCTTAGCACGACTGCTACATGACTTCTGTTTGCAACAACTGTCTCACACCAGTCTTAAAATCAAGATGATTTATTTTCAATCTCGGTAAGTGAGTGTGAGTGCTCAACTTCTTTATAATCCAAGCATCCGTGCTTCTTAAAAGTAGCAATCCTTGCAAACAGACCCCACACATCTTACGGAATACAAGTACATACTAACATTTACTTACATAATTTTACATTCATATATTTAAATAATGATAAAAATGGAATTGAATATTCTTTGAACACACTCTTTTATACTCTTTGCTGATAAGGTCGGTTTTGTAGCTCAGTCTGTCCTGCCACGGGAACAAAAATGGCTCTAGAATATCTTCGATCAGAACAGCACGTTACTGAACATCCTGATCTAAATTATTTAACTGTGAATTGTTAAAAAATATGGCAAATGACATATTATATTCCGAGAAGATAGATAATGGCTTCCCATTGTGAGAAGAGAATATATTTCACAACATGAAATTTGGACAGGTCTGTGAGTTCCTGAGTGGGAGAGATTTCTATTACTCCATTGAGTGAACAGAATTATGGGGTGGCGCTTTTGCTGGAGAAGCCCTGTGGAGATCTAAAGCAAGCAGCCGCGATAACAAGATCATGTCCCTGCTTTTTATCGAACGGGACGAACGGTGCAGGAGTTCAGAATCAGTGTCTGGGAAAATTCATTATTTTACCCTGCTAACAGTGATCAATGGCTGTCAATGGACACACTGAAAGAAAGCTTCACCTAAATGGATTTCATTGCTCACACTGAGAGATTGCATTGGGAGAGAAGTCAGGAGTGGAGCTTAGTGAGTCTCCGTGCGTGCAGGAAAAACTCAAGCAAGTACGAAAAAGGCACAATTAATTGTGATAGATGTGACTTAATGTGATCACAAAAGCCAGTTATTAAGCAGTCACCACCATGGAAGTGTTGGGCTCTATGCCAATCACCAACACACATTGTGCATAAAAAAAGAGCAAGAGGAACTGCAGATGCTCAAGGTAGTTTTGGAAATCGGTTTGTTAGTTAGTTAAGACCCTTACGGGTCTATTTCTCACTACGTGGTTGTAAAATAAGCAATAATAGAGAAACGACAGCAAATTAAGTACTGGGATTTTGAGACATGTTTTACAGGTCTACTTAATTGTTAATAAAAATACATGATAATTTAGTAAAAACTAGGCAATTTAAAATGTGCGTTCAGTGGATTTGAACAGACGGCCGACAGCAGGGAGTCGTGGGTTAAGTGCAGACCGGTGTGCTGGAAATTGTAGGATGAGTCACAAACTATCAGGAGAGACCTTTTGTGATTCTCTAGTCTCTTAAGTGAAGTGCATAACCTCTTTTCTACGATAGAAATGCAGACCGTGGACTTTTTTATTGCTTTACGTGGCCAATTCAAGCCTGGTTTACAGAATTTGACCTTATACACAGCAACGTATGTTACTGGCAATCTATTCAATGTCTGGCGTTTTTAGGCAAAGTGTTCTTTGAAATGTGAAAAAGTTCTTGCATACTTTGCCTACGCAGTCTGAAGAATGACGGACATTTTTCATGGAAAGTGCTGAATGTCCTGTTCGGAAAGATGCACCTGTTTAATGCACATTAAACATTAAAAACTAAAACATAACATTAATTGCAGAATATGTTTGTTGGGAATATGAAAGAATTGAAAGATAATTTGATGGTTCCCTGTTTCTTGGTAAGCTTTGGTAATATTTTCCCACAATTACAATTTCTGGCAGTAAAGAAATTGTTATAATCTTGGGTTTATAACATTTCATACTTTGCCTGTTTTATACGGTTTCATTCATATTTTAGGGATTTTATATAAGGCCTGATTTCACACATTTCTTGTAGTACGTATAAATACAACCTCTGCAAAATGACAACAAAAAAAGAAAATGTACTAAATTATATTATTTAATGATGTTATGGTACCACACCTAAATGTGGCAGAAGCGTCACGCCCACAAAGTGGTACCACAGAGTTACCACACAGTGTATGACAATAATCAATGTTTCAATAATTTTTTCAATAATGTCGGTATCCTTTTGAACTACCACAAAAAATATCTTTTTAAAAATATCTCTATAACATGTCTCTGTTTTTACTAACTTGAGCATTTGACTTTGCTGAAGGTGAATGACAGACCCCATGAAGCTGGTCCCCACTGAGATTGATAATAATTGCGACTTTGAGGCTAAAATGAGCATATTAACCGATGACAAACTCAGCAGTGTCCGAGCCGGTAAGTTAAACGAGCACAGATCAAATGTCATTTTTCATTTATGAGACGTAAATTACAGTACACAGCAGGGAAAATTGTAATAGAATTTCTTGGGCCTGGAAAGCAGAAAGTGGTCCGGCAGCAAAGTTTATTCTTCAGATTTTTGTATGTGCCAATTGTAATTTTGCGTTTATTTTAAATCCTCATTCCCGTTGACTTGCTATGCATTATGACTTGTATCACCCAACAAGTGCGTTTTTATAATATAATTTTGTTGGATTTTGCACTACAGTAGATGAGCTAATTAGGATAATTTTAAGAACCCTAAGCTAATTCATTATTCAAATTTAATTACATTTTTTAGGTAGGATTCAAAATGTGAGATTTTTACTCTCATTTAATTGGTAAGATTCTCATGCTGAACCAAATCTCCTTGACCAAAGCTTAACCAGAAACCCCCGGGTAGAGAAGCAGCAAACGGCATTTTGATCAGCATCATCTGAAACTTCTGACTGAAATTTGCTTCAATAAGCTGTTGAAATTGGACGCCGCATTCAGAAGCTGTTGAGTCTACCTTCAAAGCTCTGATCTGGGCATTTTCTTCAAGATAGCAGAGAATGACCTTTAATGCGCAGCTGATGTCTTTCTTTTCTATAGGCGTCTTGATGTGTTCTCACTCTGAGACTGATGGCTCTCTGCAATACTGTCCAGTAATAAAAAGCTGTTTTGTACTTCCGTTTCTGTAAATTCTGCAGTATGACTTTGATTCAGACAACTTTATAAAAATCAAATTATTACTGTTGTTGTATGCTGTATTTTCTTTATGTCTATTGGAAACCATTATGCGTGCTTGTAAAATTGTAGATATTAGAGTAAATCATTTTTAGTGTATAGACAATATCTGTAATTGAACATCACAAACGCAACCACACCAACACACACACACACACA